>JBBPFQ010866068.1:0-12100 GCA_037974815.1 Kaempferia elegans
GACAAGAGGCTTTTAATGTGAGACTAAAAACTCATACACAATAGAATATCTTCATCCTCGCCTCTTTATTCCATTCATATTTCCAACAATGAACACTTGCAGCTTCATAGCATCACTTGTAGGCTTTGCCATGTGAGCATTTTGTTCTCGCATCTGCCACAAATGAACACACTAGGAGCTTCTTCCTCGTCGGCGATTCCCACACACCTCGTGTCCTCCTGAGCTTCGCAAATGTTGCAGCATATCATCCTTTCTCCATCCTTCACACCACACCCACCACAATCCACAACGTTGATCTCATCAACATTTCCTTTTTCATCTCCCACGACCAAATCTTCAATATACAATTCAACTTCATTGTCTTTAGCCAAGCACTTAGCATCAAGAACATTTCTCGCTTCCATCATAATTGTGTCACAACCCGCAACGTTCATCTGATTGTTGCATTCATGAATCTCCACTTTGAGATTGCTTCTTGCATCTTCGACGACCAAATCTTCAGTATGCGATTTGACTTCGAATTCTTTAACTGCAAATGTGTCACAATCCAAAATGCTAAACACATTGTCACCATCACGAATCTCCCCTTCGATATGGTGTTTTACATCTCCCACAATCAAATATTCAGCTCGCAATTCACCTTCGAAGTCTTTGACTAGCTGTTTGGCATTCAGAACGACTTTCGCTTCATCCGGAATAATGTTCAGTATGTGTCTGTACAAGCACAACAAGTCTCTCATGATCTGCACTTGGAATCTGTTCTTGCACTGATCCCTCGTCCTCGAGATGTCCTCCAAGCAGTACTCGAGCAATCGGGTGATTGGATTCACCTTGCGGCGCACAATGTAACCTGCAAAAACTCGATCACCCAGTGTTTTCAGAACATAGTCTAGCAAGCCAGTGTCGCCCACATATGCTCGGGCTGCATCTCTGATCGCCTGCCTAGTGACCCATTGGAGCTCAGAGTTCTTGAGCTTTTCGACAATCACTCGTGCTGCCATTGCGATTCTTTTTCCAGACCATCGACATTGTGGAGTTTTGGTCATGGCCTCTTGGCAGTAGTAGTCCATGGCATGCTGAGCGCATTTTGGAGGAAGACATGTCTTCGAACTGCAAGAAAAAGCATTTTCGGTAACATTTACAATAACATCATTTTGGTGGAGCGAGGCCTTTCGAAATAGTACCATCTGAATGATCGATACTGACCTTGTAATACTTAAGCATTGCAAACCAATCATGAATCTGAACAGATCGCTCAGAGTCGACAGGATCTGCTCAGAGAACGACTGATATTTTACGATAATGGTCGAGATCAAATGATGACTCGAGAGGCAACAAAGAGGAAGGTCCCGTAGCACTTGTAGAGAATGTCGGTAAACCTCTTGGGCGGTGGCACCATAGCTTCCACAGCCAAATCTGTATCCCCACCTTCCAAACCAAGGCTCACCGTAGGCGATACCATGGACTAATCTCAGCTCCATTTCCCCCTTCATCGTGACGTCAATCAAGCTCACCTTTCTTCACATTTTCAAGAACACCAATGAATTTTCCGAAAGAGTTTCTCAAAGAAAGAGAAGACGATACGTACCTAACTTGCAAAGATGAGCAAATCCTGTCCCACAAGTCCATAATTTGGTGGCTGGAAATGAAATGAGAACCACCTTGAAAGCCATTATTGATCTCTACCAAGTGTCCAAAACCATTCGAGTGTATGACTCCATGCATCAAAATGCAATTTGTCTTCGATGGTTTCGCCAATCCTGATTTATCTTTCTGTAGCCAGTCTCTAGCAACATGATGGCTTGTAGCTTGAAGCGCTGCTGATGAAGGCAACACAAAGCGAAACCTCTTGCTACAAATGATGGGGTGGCCCCAACCTGCACAAATAATTTAAAGTTCACTAATTGGCTACTCGTTTACACTTACAAAAAGATATATCTACCAGCAACATGACAGTAATGACAACTTTGAGAGGCTGGCTCTTTGACATCCTCTTCTAAGACGAGAAGTTTAGTACTATGCTTATGGAGTTGGACTTGAAATGAACGGTACTTCATTTGATCTCCATGTCCAACTAAATCTTCAAGGTGCCCACACTTAAGTAAGGTTTCGATGTTCTCTCGGAATGAGCCATTGAAATGAGTTGGATTTCCAGAGAACGCAAAAACTCCTTGCTCCTCTGATCTCTTCCTCTTGTTCATCCTCTGTGGTCCTTTTGAGCTTATGGCTGGTCTAATGAGATAACAAAGTACAAGGGTTTATAAAACCATGGGATCACACATTCAGTGCTTTTCTGTAATTAAATTCGAGGAAATTATATAAGAAATCGTGTTCTCAACAGCTAGGGAAATTCAGTAGCTAACTTGCTTTCAGCATGATTGAATTTTCTAAACTCGATGAGTAATCCATAAGGATGACCAATTTTATTTATTTACTAATTTACAAAGTTAGCATGCACCAACATCAATCGGATGACATACTTTCTTTTTACATGATCACAATAGTTCATCAGATTCACATGTCGAGAAGCTTTAACTATGAATTAATACATCTCTAGAATTTGAAACCTACTGTGAAGTGTGAAACATTTATTATTAAATTAGGTGGATTGGATGGGCTTTGTGATATTTTTTTTATTGTATTTTAGTTGTTTTCTGAGGAGAAACTGGAGGGTAGATTAGAAGCTGGTACCCATCTAGATCATAAATCATAGGTTTTAGGATGAAGAGTCATACCTCTAGGTTGAATAAGGAGAATTCTGTTAGAAGAACCCCATCTAGATCAGTAGAGCTCGTTGCATCCATCCACAACTGAAAATAATAATCAATTCCAAGAGAAACATGCATTTTTTTTCACTTCTGGATGACAAAAAATATCTTATCATAATCCTTCTAGATTCATGAAAAAAATGCAAACTAAATTTTTAGATGAAGTTACTTCTAGAAGTAAAGTTGTGCTTACTAGGAGTGTTGCTGTAATTGCTTCTTTGGATGATTTAAATCTCCTTTTAGATGATTCATTTTGGATACTGTCACTAGCTTCTCACTCTACAAAGCAAAAACAAAACAAAAAAACAAAAACAAAAATGTTTGATACTAAATTATTTGAACTTAATGATGCTCTTACTCAGGTTTCTTTTATCCCCTTCAAGCGATACAAGGACTTAGGTCAAACAAGGAATGTCTTAATTTTATCACAAAATTGGAAGTGAGACAAAAAAAAAATACATTTCTTTCAAAGAATGAGAAAGTGAGAAAGAAATTGCAAACATTTCCTACCACCGACAGCTGAAATGGTCAACATTTCACAGAGCCCATCATACTCTTTTGTACAATGTATCCTTTCTAAGGCTGTTCTACCACTATTGACACTAACACCATCATCTTGTTGCATCCACAATGCCCCACATAAGAGATCGTTCGGTAGAAAAATACCTGTCATAAATCTAAATTAGATTTTGGTATCAAGAACTTAGCAACTGCTTGATAAAGTTGTTGCTCCTCAAAAGGCTTAGAGACATATCCATCCATTCCAGATTTCATGCACTTCTCATATGTTGCTTGGATCACATCAGCAGTCATGGCAAGAATTGGCAGGTGCCACTCAGCCACCATAGGTTTCTCCCTGTATAAAGAGGCTCCTTCATTCCTGCTACATTCATTCGCAATGCTTTCCACCAACCGTATAAGCTTAGTTGCTTCAAATCTGAAAATTAAACCTCTATGTGAGATCATTAGTGGATTATTATCTAGCTTTGTTCTGTTGTCTAATCACAAATTTGCCTCTGGGGGTTTATAAGATATAAATATTAATGCATTATAGAATTGTTGATATCATCGAATAAACAAGAAATGTTTTTTTTTTTTTGCTTTTCGGTGAGTCATAATCTAGCTTTGATCTGTAGATATAGATTTAAGTCCGTATGGACTCATTATGCAGGTATGAGAAAACAGAAGGCTTAAAAGATATTCTAGAGAGTTATTAGTTCAAGAAATAAAAGTCATTAAGTGAAAATAAAAATTGGGTCCTTACCCATCCATTTCAGGCATCTGAACATCCATGAAACAAGCATCAAACTTATGAGGCAGTTGAAGGAGTGACACCGCATCTTTCCCGCTTTCAGCACATTCCACCCTCGCCCCATATTTCTTAAGGATGCCTGCAGCAACTCTAAGATTTACCTTGTTGTCATCAACCACCAATATGTTCTTTCCTGCTAATAGGGTATGCAGATTAGCTAGGCCATTCGACCTCTCTTGTGGCTTTTCTATACCAAGCACTTGCTGAAGGCATGCTGCCACAGTGCTTGCTCTGAGAGGTTTCACGATCACAGTATCGATGAAGGAACATGTTTTTGCTTTCTCAGATTCACGAGCCACCAAAAGTATGACCTTTGGCAATTCTAGAATGCAACCATTCTGCTTGAGCAACAACAGCTGATCATGCAAGTGAACATCCATGTCAGTGTACCATGAGTCCTTTTCGACAAATATAACATATGGTTGTCTCCTGGACACAATAATCATAGGAAAAAAGAAGACTTCGTCAAAATGACAATTGAGATGTAAGAAAAAGACATGTTAACAAAATTGTGAATATGGTAATAATAGAAAGTATTTATGAAAATAAATCGGAAAGATTACGATGACACTTTAGTTTAGTCCCACATGTTAAGCTATGGGCAAATGCAAAATTTTTAGTAGCTTTGATGGCTAACCAATGTTCAAAATAGTGAGCTATGCAGACAAAAGATATTAAAGCAAACCTAATCTTAAGCACGATAAAGTTTTTGGATAGGGTTAGTTGTATGATAGTGAAGCTACTAAATGTTTTCAATTGGGATAATTTTGGACAAAGAGTTGGGTTTTGAATCTTGAGGGAAATGCCAAGCCTAAAGTATGGAAGACTTTAACACCTTCGTGTAGTGCCCTACTGCCACAAGGTGAGGTGTTGGCTAATAAAGGGAGCTTAAAGTTTCATGATTGAGCTACTACTATCTTGAAGGTAAGCAGGTCACTTCTCTTATCTAGGTCGTTGTGACACAATAAAAAAATATTTAAGTTTTACTTGAACAAATGTAGGTAAGGCACACTATCAATCTAAATTGGTCAGCAGATGGAAGCAAGGATTACAATGTTGATTTATATATATTTTGATGACAGTATATGAAAATGTAACATGCAAACAAGGCATGATACAATCCCACATGATCTGGTTCATGCCAAAGTTAATAAAGAGACAGCTAGATCATTATTTCATGTGGTAGCAGCTAATAAAGAGAGACACAGATAGATCATTTTGTTCATGTGGTAGCAGCTAGATCAGGGACATGCCTTTCCACAATATTGAATCAAGAAATCTGAAGCAGTACTAGTACACGTTTACATTAAAAAGTAAATCCTTCAATAGCGTGCAGATAAACAAATTTTGGGGCATACCCAGTTTTTAGACTGCCATTCCGTCTAGCCAAGGAGATTAGTGCCAACTTGACTGTTCTTGAAATGTCAACAGCTAAACCCAGCCTCTTCAAATGGTACTTTGTCACAGCACTTCTAACTGGCTTTCCATCAATTAGAAAAGCTTTCATTCCCTTGAACCCAGAAGGTAGAGCCTCAAAAGGAGTTATCTTTGTATCTGTAATTGCCTCTTTATTGCATCTTTTGACAACAGCACTAAAGGTAAATGTACTTCCAAGATATGGTTGGCTGATGAAACTAATTTCTCCTCCCATCAATTCAACCAGACATTTAGTAATGCTCAAGCCAATACCAGTTCCTCCATAGTTTCTGGAAGTCGAGCTGTCAGCCTGCATGAAAGGTGTGAAGACACGATCCTGGGCTCGTAATGGGATCCCTATGCCTGTATCTTCAACACTGACGATGAGAGTGACATTTTCCTCAGCTTGCTCTGACATCATTTCACTTCCTGAGACTTCTGGTGATAATTTTTCATCTGAAACTAGAAGCTTGAAATTCTCCCAACTATTTCTAGCATCAGCAGCTGGAAACCCACTTAAAGTATTAAAGGAACCAACTTGTAGTTTATCTTCTTGTGTTTCCCCAACTAAGTCACCATAAACTTCTCCATCTATCGCTAGATTTGAGTTCTCAGCCAAATGCACTTGGATAAATATATGGCCCCTCTCAGTAAACTGCAAGAGAATATAAGGTATTATGAACAGGACATAAGCAAAGTGATGGATCAATTGTTCCCACAAGGTTTAGTGGCAGAGCATGCCAAGCGATAATAGAAAGCAGAAAACAAAAACGCATGGCTTACTTTAACTGAATTTCCCACTAGATTTGTTACTATCTGCCGAAATCTCCCAGGGTCACCAGTGACGACTTCTGGAACTTTGTCAGATACAAATACGGCAAGCTGCAATCAGCCAACACATTAGAAATTAGCAAGCAGTAAATTCATAAAATCACCAAATCATGGAAAAGGAGAGTAGAATAACTTGAAATAGCTTATCTTAAGGGATGTGGGCTCTTACCTCAATGCCCTTCTCTCTTGATTTTGAAGAAAACAAGGAAATAACATCATCAAGGGTTGACCTCAAATAAAATGGAACTGCCTCAATCTCTAATTTGCCAGCTTCAATTTTTGCCCGGTCAAGAACTTCATTGATTAGTGAAATTAATGCTCTGCCACAAACTTGAGCAGTTTGAGCATAATCCTTCTGAGTTAAATTAAGGTCAGTATCCAAAAGCATGTCCAACATTCCTTCCAAAAGAATTGTTAATGGTCAGTTTAAACACTAGCAGATCATCTAAATCCAAGAAAATTGCAGCTGAAAGAGGACCAATACCTAGTACGCCATTCATAGGTGTCCTTATCTCATGTGACACAGTTGCAAGAAACTGTCAATTTAGCAAAAGGAAAGAAATTAGAAATATGAACGAAAGAGGAATTTCATGATCCAAAGGAAATGTCATACCTGAGATTTTGCAACATCAGCAGACTCTGCTTGAAATTTTAGCTCTTCCATCTTCCGACAATCTTCTTTAACATTGTCATAATGATTTTTTGCAGCAAATACTATGTAACCTCCCAGCATGATGATCACAAAAATACCAAATGGGGTTGTAATAGCTGAAAATGGAAGGGGAGGTTTTACCCTATACCTGCACAAGACCATTATTTTGGCAAAGCATGAAACACATGAAAAAGGCGAATTGCATGGGTAAACAAATTTGTAATGTCTAACCTGCAATGCATCTGGTGCTTCCTGAATGGATCTCCAAAATCAAGCATGTTGAAATGTGAAAGTGGCATATAACCCTCTGGATTTTGAGGTCCATACATGATCAGGGGTTCAGTACCATTGGTAATGTCATAAACATTTACCATAATATCTTGACTTCCAGCAAGTTGCCTCAATAAATTTTCCACAAGTGACTCTACATCAAATGCACCCCCAAGATATCTGCTAAGCAGAAAGTCAAGGTGAATGACAATGGCAAGGGGCATATACCTGAAGATAAACTTATAAAAAGTAGGTTGTATCTAGCAGAACATGATAAAGGAATATTGCTAATACAAGATTAACAGATTGACACAGGGAAATTTAGATATATGCAACACAACAATTAGCTGTGATTCCCAACTATTTGGCAGCTACCTGAATCTCCTCCTACCATTCAAATCTAAGTTGGTGTTGCTAGTAATATCCATTCTATTGGAAATTAGATTTTTTTTTTTTTGTTTTCCAATGATATGGCAAAATTCTAAACCCAATCAGGACAAATGAATGCCATCATTGATATGGCCTAGATTTGCCAATTTCATCTTTGTTAGGCAGGTTTTCACACAAGGCAAATCATAATCTACTTGAGCTATTGAATACCTGAAGGGATTAGCCATAAATAAGATAGTATTTAGTGAAGATGGAAATAGAAATCGAAGGGAAACAGCATTGAAACAAATTGTAAGTACACATATAAGCAACTATCTCACCCTGCAGTTGCTTGCACACGTTGTTCTACTGTTGCATCCTCAGGAAGCCCTGCGTAATATACTGGAAAGGTCAAAACCACACCAAGATGGTTTGACTTAAGAAGCCTAAAAGGTTTTGTAAGAACAGCTTTCCCAGTCGCCCTAGCCCGTAAAATATTCTCTCTGTCCTCCTGTAAAAGATGCAGGAATCAACAAAAGCCAAAGGAACAAAGGCATCAGCAGAATTACTTAGTTATCAAGTGCTAGACCTCGCCAGACATCATATCAAGTGCACCGATGTGAGATACAGTCTCCTGGGAGTAAATTACAGGAGCATATTCATCCTGCATGGGTGATGGCTCCCTTTTCATGGTCATGATGGTCCACCCCTGCCTATTCTCAAAGGTTTCCCTTTGGGAACGAACAACTCTCTCGGCATATGCTACCCCATTTAACAAAGGTCGTTCAAAAGCTGTTTTCGCAGTGTAATATGCAAATGTCTCCTGCAACCAAACTCAAGTTAACTCAAGTGCAATGCTCGAGAAGCTAGAACAGAAAACAGATTTAACTAAAATAGACAAGGTATTCTTCCTACACGAAGAATCACAGGTATAGCATGTGAATGTCTCTTGCAATCAAAGTTTCAAACTCAAGCACAATATTCCTCCAGGAAATGCATAGAACCAAAACAGCCTAATTTATTTGGTGGAGAGACCAGAATCTTGCTTTTGCCCATTTAATGGGCAGTAACAGAAAATACTCTGACATACCCTTTTAGTACAAAAGGAAGTAAGACAGTAAGACAGAAGAATAATGTCTTGGTTAATACACAAAAAGGGTACTAAGACAGGTACTATCAAACATGGTTGACAACAAAAGAGCAAGAGAAAGACTAGTAGAAACCTCCGCCTCCATCGTTAGGCTTCCAAAAGAGAGGGGGGAAAAAAGAAAGAACTAAAAGATCAGCCAACAAGAGAAACAGAAGAATATTTTGACAAAAATATGGAAATTAATAATAACAGAGTCCTGTACTTGTCCCACCTGATCAAGGGCTGGGGGCTGCTTCTGGTAGTAGAATGTGGAAATGAGGATGCCCAGGGCATGCACATGGTTGACGCTTACAGCAAACTGATCCTGGATCATCCTCGCACGCTCCTCGCACATGCTCACCAGCGCCTCCTCTGCCTTGATCATGTTCTCCCTCCGGAAATAGCAGTGCGACGCCAGGAACACGCTCACCGCAATCGCCACCCCGGCGACCACCGCCGCCTTCCGTCTCCACCACCACGTGCTCTTCCTTCCGGCCGCCATGAGTACCCACTTCCTTTCTCCAATTCAAAGTCGCACCAACCTTTCGCAAAATTCCCACCTTTGGATCTGCTTTCTCACTCTGCGGTAGGGCAGCAGCGTCCAAACTGCGGTTTAGCTTGGCTTAGCTCCAAGCAAATGGCATCAATTCTTGTGTTGATTTGCGGGAAAGAGCATGAAGGCGTGGTTAAGACCATCTTAAAAGGTGGAAAACCTCGCTTATTCCAATGACAACGAGGGAGACAGCCAGCTCGCCTCTCTATCTTCTCTGGTTTTCTTCTCGGTTATCTCTCTCCTCCATTAAAAAATGCAAAGCATTAGCGAGTCCAGTTGCCGTTTGGTACTGGCGACAATACCAGGGCTCGTTCCTCTCTCTCTCATTCCCCTCTCCTCTGTGTTAAAAAGCTCACAAAAATATATCAACTTTAAACTCAAGAATTGAGATTTGGGTGGAAACAACGCAATTAGCTATAATAATAATAATAATAATAATAATAATAATAATAATAATAATAATAATAATAATATCTCGTCTCCCTCCGCGGCCGGAGCACAATTAAGCGAGAAGCTTACAATATTTTTGCGAAAAATCGCTTTCCCGAGCGGTTGCGTGGCGGATTAAGCTCAAGATTCGCTGCCATTAAAAAACTCCCTGTTCCTATATAAAATTCCTCTCCTTCCGCTTCCACCAAACTCTCACTTCCCAATCCCTGGGCACAATTGTTTCTTTTTCTTATCCCTTTCTTCCCTTTCCCTTGTTGTCTTCTTCCCTCACCCTGGCAATTTTTTTTTGTCCTTTTTATTAGTCGCAATCTACCTGTCCTCGAACGGAATCCCCAATGCGATTGGCTTCGACCTCCGAAGCCAGATTTCGCAAGCCACAGTGAAGTCCGCACCCGATCTGCGAACAAGAAACCCTTTTTGCTCTACTCCCCTCCGATTCACCTCCACCCGGAGCCGCCTGACGTTCCAGCTCCAGCCTCCAAATCCGGTGGTCGCGAAGGCTTCTTCGCCTTGGAAATGGAAACCCTGGGCTCGAAGGACTAGGGTTTTAGTGGTTTCCCATCACTGCCGCGGTATCACGAGTGCAAAAGAACTTCGCAACTCGGATCGCAGTGCACTGCGACGAGGGACTACATCCTATTCCTAATACATTAGAACTGAAATGACTTGAATGCCCTCATAGTCAATTGAAGGTACCTATCAAATTTAAATATATTCCCTAGATTTGAAACATAATTTATACAACTGAAATGGCGTACCATTTTTTATAGGGACGTACGTTTTATGCAGGTACGTAAGGAGATTCGGTCTAATTTCTATAAATTATTGGTTTTAAAATGTTGAATTGATAGAACGGTAAAAAAATTTTATACGACTAAACAGATCACTCTCAAAATTAATTGCTTAAAATAATTTTAAAAAATGACCTTTAGGATATTCCTTCTGTTCAAATTTAAATATTGAAATCTTTTATTACTCCTCAAATATTGAATTCTTTTATTTCATTCTAATTGAAACAATCTCTTATTGTGGAGAGTAAGGTTGCATATGATAAAATTAATATGGTTCAACTTTTTTCATGGACATAGCATTAGCAAAAGTTTTGTATACTGTATATCACCCTTTTATAGCGTTTATCCTTAAACATATTTGATCAAAATTATATCTCTCATTAAAGCATTTTTTGACTGTTCTAATTTAGAAATAGATTGTTTTAAAGGTATAACTTTGATCAATGATATTTTGAAATAAAGGACAAAGAGGTGTTATCTTAATAATTTTTAAAAAAGATTTTTTTTTAATGATTTTATGTGCAATAAAATTTTAATAAAGGACTTATATGATCAATTAAATTAATTAAATTGATAAAGAAGTTTAAGAGTGTAACACGTTTGTATTTTTATTTTGTTTTTTTTAAATAATTGTTGGCTTTATTCTTTTGTTTGTTTGCGCATTGTATTATTCCTTTTTCCTCCTCTCATGAATTTTTAATAATGTTATTTAGTCACGCAATCTCCATAAATTTTATTTTTGGAAGATTAGATTAACTAACTATTATTTTGAACTTCTTGAACACTATGATTAACGTGATAAGGGAAATTTTTAAATATATATATTTTTTAATAAAAATCACATATATATATATATATATATATATATATTAATTTTGATATCATGTACACTCTTCTTACCTGCATGACTAACGACAACAACCAAAGTGGGTAATCTGACGCAGCCAAAAAAATATTTTTTTTAATCTCTCTTTCATCTGCATACAACTCTCTCCTCTCTCCTCTATGTTGATGTTGGTCGTCTGTTGATGATAGTCTTTAAAAACTAGCACTAATGTGTTGGTCTTTAAAATCTTGCACATTAGAGCTGATTTCTACAGACCAACTCCACCTTGGTGTTGGTTTGTAAACAGACCAACTCCACCTTAGTGTTGGTTTTTACAAACTAACACCACCTTACATGCAGGAGAGAAATTTACATGTAGGAGAGTGAAAAGAGTTGCATGCAGATGAAAGATAAATTAAAAAAAATAGTTTTTTGGTTACGTCAGATTGTCCACGTCGGTTGCCTCCCTTGGTCGGGCATGTAAGGTTGTGTAGGATATCAAAATTATACACCTTGAACACCCTTACATGCACGACCAAGAGCGACAACTGACATGAAGAATCTGACGTAGCCAAAAAAAATATTATTATTTTATCTCTCTTTAATCACCATACAACTAACTCTCTTATCTCTCCTGCATGCAAATTTCTCTTTTACATTCAAGGTAATGCTAGTCTCTACAAAGACCAGCATTAGAACATTGATGTTGATTTATACAAACCAGCACATGTTA
>JBBPFQ010866169.1:0-12099 GCA_037974815.1 Kaempferia elegans
TATACCGATCGGGCTTCGCATCTGAGTGTTGGCCGATTGGTTATTGGCCTTGGCGAGAGAGAGCTTGGTAGGGAGATCCTTCTGTCTCTTCGGGTCACTGCTTCTGCTCCCTGAGCTTGGTGTGTCCAGTCGGCTACATGTGTCCGATCGGCTAATAGTCCGGTCGGCGAATTGTCTTAGCCGTTTGTTTTATCAACTGAGTTAAGACGACCTAGGTAGTTGCTTCAATCGACCAGCTTGCACTTTCATTGATCGTTCCTTAACCTTGCTTGATAACCTTATCCTATTGTTGACCCTCATTTGACCCGTCTTTATCCTCCGGATCAAAACAAAAGAGTTAAAATATTGCCATTTGGTTGGATTTTGATTTGTTATTAACAAAAGAGTTAAAATTTGATCATTAAAATATCAACAAGGAGGATTAATCTTGATATGTTTCTAATTAAACAGTGTTAACTAATAATGAGTAAACCCACAGTCACTGTGGTGAAAGTAAGTAAAAGGTCTTTCAGAATTTGCACTGTATGCTACAACTTCAATAATCAAATTGATACTCGAAAAGCTGCCAATTGTTCGCCAGTGGACTGAGCCAAGAACTCTAGGATCCAGTTTAAAGCTGAAAAGTTTCTGCCCAATCACATTCTCCATTGGATGATCTCGAAACTGAATTGGCTGCTTTATCTTCCGAAGCATCGGAGTATTGAGGATGTCATCGTTGCTGAAAGGAACCGCAGGCCAGCAGATCCTCCAGGAAAATACGAGATTGCATAGTATGCAAGTGCAAGGACCTGAGGAGACATGGAAAATCAACTATTGAGGATTGTACATTGATCTCCACAGAAAACAGAAATTATTCTCCCTGAAGTATAGCAAAACGTCAACTAGCTACAAAGAAAGGAGTTGAATCGAGGGAAAAGAGACCACCAGTCAGGCAAGATACATAATTTGTAAGATAGATCTCCAAAATTGATTAGTGAAGAAACATGTCTATCAAAATAAATTAACAGCACCAAATCAAATTCCCTTCTCTTTATCTAACATTTGAACGATCCATGGCCAAGCTCCCTAAAGAAAATGTACATTCATTTCCATAAATGCACGAGTATAACTTTTGGATTTGAGGGTTTAACTTTGCACAAACAACAAAGTATAGGGCATAATTTGAACAAGATGGTACAGATCCCTTGAATTGAGAACAATGCACACATTTTTTACAGCTGAAGAACATAAGATAGAATGAAAAGACAATTACCTGTAAGACAGAGAATAGAACCGACAGAACGTAGCTATGAAGCACCATTGACACATAAATGGTGCCAACCATACTGCCAACAAATCCCAAAGTGAAAGGAAGTCTCTGCAAAGAAGCAGCATGTATGTTATGATGCATATAAGTCAGTCATTTCATAGTATCTTTGTCATCCTTTAATCTCAAATATCTCTGATCATCATATCTTCTTCTTCCTGTTTTACATCATTTTCTTCTCAGACAAAAGGAGATGTATATTGTAGACCAATATTCACTTTTTGAAAAATATCACATGTCATTTAGTTAGATCAATGACACAGTGCCAGGCTCTAAAAACACAAGAAAATGGTTTTGCAAAGGGCCACTTGAGAAAGCCATTTGTATTCCTCTCCATAGAAAATGAGTACACTGGAGTGCGTGAGGATCAAGAATCTGGTGATACATTAACATCTCACTCTTATTTGCTATATATTTCCTAGTAGCTGTGCATGCTGTAGCATTTCAGTTAATATAACAACGTAGAAACTTAGCTGAATGTCACATCTTTTGATTATAAGCATATCTTTTATCTTTTAAATCTTGGAATTATTTTCAGAATGTTACAAAATTACTCCCATTAATAGAGTAGATAAAATACATTTACATCTCTAACAGGTATATTTTTTGAAATCAGCTTAGATCAGTAAAAGAAGAGAACATTCCAAAATTATGATCCTTGAGATAGTAAAATACCTCCCTCGAAGACATGTGCTTGAGCTGATTCTTGGGGCCTTTAAGAGCAAAGAAAGATCCAACAATAGATGCACACCCCAAAGTAAAACAGATGGCAAACTTCTGAGGCATCAGCACCATGACCGGAAGAAACATGGTGAACGCAATGAAAACTAGAAAGAGGCCACTAGCAAGGAGCAAGCTGAAGTACATCAGAGATTTTCCAGATGGAACACTGCTAGTAGCAGTCTGGAAGCTTCCGGGTAATTCCCTAACGCCTTTCGTAACACTAAAACACGACAATTTACAAGATATAAGCAATTAGAGCAAGAAAACGAAAAGGATTTGATTAGAAACAACTTTAAATGCTTCAACCATGGCAATGTTAAGGATAGCACATACTGAGAATATGAAGCAAGACAGATTTGATAGGGTGATCATGATGTCATCACTCTACATAATTATGATACCATATACTTAACATGCTTGATCATCTTAGTTTATTCTTCTTGTTCAAACCCTCCAAATATACAACCATGCAATGAAAATGCCCTCCAGGAATCATTTCAAACACTAAGCACACTAGCCTTGCATGTATAAACATCGGGATAATCACTCTGGTATTTCCCAACAAGACTTCATAACATGATGTATGTTTGATGATGAAATACCCCAATTCAGATGATGAGCAAGCTATTAGTATCTCAGGCTTAAGCATTTTGACTTTGTGGTTGCCCAATAAGATAATGGTTAAAGTCGGTTGTGACAATGGGTACTAGAAATAACCTAATTCTAAGTATAGTAAGGTATTGGAAAGGGTGCATTTGTGATGGTGGTGTAGCCCCTGCAAGACTTAACATGCCATTGATGGGGATCATTTTAGGTTATGAGTTGGAACTTAGGTCCTAACAGGAATCTAAAAAATTAAGAGAGATTATGTCATATTAAATTAGTTACACATGATGAATTGTAGCCTAAGAAAGCAATTTTATAAGCTTAAACAAGAGAAAAGTGAACTACTATTAACATAGATTTTAAAAAATGGTCAATGGGTGAACCTAACAAATTAATTGGTTAGTTCTCTAATTCAAGTAACAAGTGACATGAATAACAACCTCCATCAAGGGCGGTCATGATGCCACTTGGATCATTTGCCTCGACGAAGGATAATGCTATACAAATCTCTTTATTTGGTAAGGTTCTTTTCATGAAGAAAAAAGAACATAGAATTTCCTCTGACAAAAAAATTGCTACTATGGATCCCTTCTTCTTGCTGAAAACAGGCAGCCAAAAAAGTAGGATCTTGGCCTTCAAGGGATACACACACAAAGGGAAATGAAAAATCATTTCAAAATTTCTCACTTTCAAAGAGGCAAATCCCATCTTGATCCTCCCTTTCCGAACTTCGACATAGAATCACTAAACGAAGAAAATAAACGCTACGAGCAAAAGAGACAGCAGTGCGCTCACACGCTGAAGGTGTCGGCGACCTTGTCGTTGGCGGTCCTGACGGCAGCTTCGATGTCGAAGGAGGAGAGCACGGAGGAGCCGCCGTCCTCGGCGGTCCTGGATGCGGCGTAGGAGTTCCAGTCGGCGAGAAGCGAGGACGAGGAGGGTGCCGGATCGCGCTCGCTGGGCCCGCCGGAGAACCACGACTGCGCCGTCTTCTGCATAGTCCACGCCCCCTTCCGAATCCGATCAAACAAAAGGGATAAAAATCGGGAGCAGAGCAATCGTCGCCTGCAGATCGGGATTTGAGCACCAGAAATCCCAAACCAAACCGAAAAAGGGAATAGCAAAAAGGTGCGTTTTTTCCTTCCTTCCTTCTGTAATGTAACGGGATGTAATCTTCTATTTATCTCCTTGCTGTTTGACAGAAAATTAATTATATTTCATATAATAAATGAGATCCTGAATTGATTTGTTATTTATTTTTATTATCCTCTCAGAATTTCTGATGAGTAAAAAATGAGAGGGTGTCAAATAAAGTTTTGAGGTCGAAATTTAATTTGTTCGAGTATATATCTCTCTAACATCTTAATAATTTATACTAATTACTAGTAGTAACTAGGAGTGGTCATCGACTAATTTGGTAAGGTTTTATTCTATTACGGTTCGTTTTCGGTTTTGAAAATTTCCGATTCAAAACTAAATCATTTTATTATAGTTCAATCCGATTTTTATTATAATGCGTTACGATTTATACAATCGGTTATATACTATTTATATAATAGATTAAATTGATTTTGTATTCCTAAAAATATTAATTTAGAGATAAGAATTTTGAAGTGAAAATTAAAATATAAAAAGAGTAATATTAAAATTTTATTATCGTGAACAATAGTTAAATAAATTTATAATTTAATTGTGATATTATATTTTTTTTCGCAAATCAGACAACTTAGCAATTGAACATTTTCTATTATCACGCCACATTACACCGAGAATTGAACACTATATCTGATTGATTATCAACTCGGTTGATAACCAGTGGTCATAAATAAAAAATAATACATAAGCTATCTACAATACGACCTGTTCGATTTATTTAGATTTTTGGGAGCTAAAACTATAAACCAAACCGAATAACCGATTTTCAAAAAAATTAAACCGAAACAGCCCAAAAATTGAACTAAAAAAATCGATCGATTTGGGTTCGGTCGATTTTAACAAAATTATGTTCACCCCTAGTAGTTATTCATGGTTTACCTCATCTGTATTAGATTGGCAAATGCGCCCTACCTCCTTGTTGGTTATGGATGAATTGATAGGTGCGCTGGAACTAGCAAATCATCTTTGATTTAATTTTATTAATCCGAAAATATTCGTATTTTTCTTGCCCTCTCCTCCCAAATTTCCTTTCTCCCCGGGAAAACGCGGCCGATAAAGAGGCGGAAAGAAACAAAACCTAGAGAACGCCGAACGCGGAGGCAAAGGCAGCGTCTTTGCGTCTTCTTCATGGAGATGGAAGTCGAAATGCCCGTCTTCGTCGACACCAGCCTCGGCACTCGTCTCGCCCTGTCCGCCCCCGGTAGCATCACGGCTCGAGACCTCAAACGTCAGTAATCTTCTCTATTCGGTCCATTTGGTTTGATCTTACATTGTGGTGGAGCTTCCAGGGCGTGTTCCTTGTGCCTTTCTTTTGGTTTCTTAAATGCGCGCGTGGGAGCTGTCAGTGTAGATTTGTTACCGTAGTTTGCTTCTCCTGCTTTGCTGCAATGGCTATTCGATCTCTGCAATCTCCCTAATGGTTTCTGAAGAATCTGCTTAATCAGGTTGTGTTAGTATGCTACCTAGGATAGTGTTGTTACTATGATACCTAGGATACTTAGCACTTTAGCTACAATACTGCAGGGGGTTGATATGCGCAATACCTAGTGTTTTATTCACAACAAGGACTAGCGTGGTCTCTAATCTCATTTGCTCCCCTACAAATACTGCAGGGGTTGAATGCTAAGATGAATATGCAATTCTTAGAAAATATAAAACAAAGTCTTTTTCATCCTGGTGCAATTGTATGCAGCTTCAATTGCTAAGAAAACAAGAAAAAATAAGTTAAAATGATATATGCATGTTTAAAGACATCGATAGGAGTTGAGCTAATTATAATGAAGGTGTATTAGATAGAGGGAGACCAAAGAAAAGTTTAACTAATGTGATATATTGTGATTACTTTCCAGGTAAGCTTAAGTGTGAGCATTTTTTGTGTTTTCCATCCTTGGGAGAAATCATTGTCCATTCCCTCATGGTATGTCTTGTTGAAGTTCCTAATTGTATAGTTGTTTATCAAATCTCTGATATGAAAGTGTTAGCTCGTTTTCTTGTGATAGGTAAAGCAAAAAACGAATTTCTATCATATTCCTGATTCAGTGTTTATAAGGGAAGCCTGTTGTGGATCTCGATCTGCTTGGTTTCTTCGAATGAATGCATCCCTATTGACAGACATAACTTCGCAACAAATAGAATCACCTCCCTCTATGAACCACAGAAGACAAAAAAATTCTCATCAGGGTGAAACTGTCTGTCCAAATTCCAAAATAATGTCAGCTTCAAGTAACGATCCCAACATCTCAACTTGTCGCAATGTTTCTGATCAATCCTTGTGCACTAAAGTACAAGGATTCTCAACTCTGAATGACAGAAAAAGTCCTATTACGAAAGTGGGTGTTATGGTATCTACAGTTACATCAGCAGTTACTAAAACTCATGAAGGTAAAATTGCAAGTGATTGTTCAACATGTAATGAATCAAACATTGGTGCAGCAATTTCCTTGCGTTGTTTGAACCAGAAGAATGTAACTAAGATAGTGAAATTAGGAGAAAACATTCAAGTGAATGCTGTTGCAAAGGAGGCTGTAGACACTTCAAAATCCTGCAAATCTGTAAATTTTGATGTGGATTCTGCAAAGGAGGTGATTCAAAGGGGCAAAATTTGGATATCAGAACACCCATCAAAAGGTGGGCAAAAGATGAATTCTTCACCAATGAAAGAGGTTCCTAGTGCCAACTGTTCAGAGGAAATCTCTGTTAGTGGTCTTATTTTGAGATATTTCTGTGACAATGACGAAGTGAATGCATCCAAAATTTGGCAAAAACTTGGGAGAGAGACTGTTCCAGATGTTTATGATTCTAATTGTATCAAAGAAACTAGTTTTGTAACGAAACATGGACAGTACTTGGCTGAGGAAAGAGCCTCGAATGAAAGCCCAACTTGTTCTGTCAATAGCAGTACATCAGAAACAAAATTATCTTCTTCTCGAGACAGTAAAACTGCAATAATTGCCAAGCATGATCCAACTTTTGACGACGATGAAATCTCACAAGGTGTTATTTCAAATGTGAAGAAAACCAATCGGTGCTGCATTCGCCAAGCAGAAAATAGTTCTTCAGGAGCAAACAAACATCAAAGGCTGAGTAGACGACGAGTCAATAGAAAACTTGCTCCTGTAACACCTCAGTCTATTTCAAAGATTTGTCGATCACCATTCAACAAGCATAGTATAACTTGTAACAGCAACAGATACGAAGTCGGGAAGCACCTTGTACTAGCAGCAAAGAGGGTATTTCCCTCTGTTGGCACACAAATTTCACCATTGTTTCACTCTATCTCTAGGCGTGAAAATGTCTGTGCACTTGATTCAACTCTGGTTCCGAAAAGATGTTTGTTTGAGATAAGTGATTCTGATCATTGACAATCCGAGTTAATGTGGGAAATGATCCACAGCAGGCTTTCTTGTGACAATGGTTCTTTCTTATACTGGACTGTGGCTCCAAGACTGCAATGATACAGGCAAACAATATGAAATTGGATTGAGAAATTCAATCGGAACCATTGTGCTAGTATTGTATCTTATCGAGTGCACATTGACTGTTCATGAGTTGCGTCTTTGGTGCATGATGTTTAACCTAAAAATCATACACATGAAGATGTACAAGATCATTGTTAGAACCATCCTACCAGCCTCTTCTTGTAGGCTATTCTATACTGTTATATCGCCCTGAGTTGCATCAGTACCTCCATCCCTTCACCAAGATTCCTTTGGCAGTGCAAGAGTTTAAAAGGGAACCAACCTCACCTCATCCATTGTAGTTTTAATCCCATAGACAGACTCCCTTACAAGTTTTGCAAACTTTTCTTCGACAAGTTTATGTAATATACGTTTCAAGATCTTCTCTAAAATCATTAGTAGCAAGCTCTCTGACGTGCTTCTTTTCTACCTTGTGTTAGTAATAAGCTCCGAAATGACATTTGGAGCTTCAGTACTTTGATATTGCTGAGGGAACTACTGGAGTTTATGGTGTTCAGCTTTGCAAATGATATTGTAGTGAAATTGATAAATGGGCTACACATTGCTTATATCTTGATTCAAAATAATAGTTCCCATGGGGTGCCAAGTTAATTAAAGGGTGATAACTTTCCTAGCCGGCACAAGTCCACAGGGAAAAAAAAAATTCCTTCCACCCTCCCGCTTGCGGTCGGCTATAAGCTGACTATATGATTTACCTTCTTTTACATAATCTAGAGACAGATTATAAATGACATATGAGGTGAGTATAATTACATTTTTCTACTATTAATTCAAAATTATATCTTCGCTTAATGGTACAATGACAAGCCGTCTTCTTAGTTTTTCAGGTATCTAAGGATCGAGTCTAAACTTGATGGACGGTTGACTTTAGAACGTTGAGGTGATGTACTATTCATTATGAGTATTTTCTGATTTATCTTATTGGTTGGTGGAACTTTTTTTAACATCAATTTACGATTGAATATATGATGTCAATTAAAAAAAATAATATCTTCACTTATACAAACACTTATTACATATTCAATGTCTCAGTTAAATTTTCTCTGCCATTGTCCATTGAATTGTTTTTTAAGTGCCCATTTTAAATTTTGCACAAGCCAAAAAGGTGAATATTACTTTTGTAAATATGAATTTTAAGGACCAATTTAGATTTAAATAATTTAGTTTTTGTTTAAATGTCTATATTCAAAATTAGCAATGAGCTATATTTTTTGTGTTATTTATTGTCTAGAAGTTCAATTAATTTTATATTAAGGATAATCGTGTAGCATTGTACTTTGTTAGAGATTAAGTTTAAGTTTAAATAATTTTACTTTATATAAATTTGTTAATTATTTATTTTCGATGTATCGGATTTTCACAATTGTTAAATTTATTTTTATCAAATTAATTATATGTTAGTGAAATATATTTTAAATATATATAAATTAATATTTTGATATTATTTATGTTGCATATTAAATATCAATGATAAATAAAAATTTAGATCGATGATTATTATGAATAAATATATGCATTATATACGTTTATTGAATGATTTAATTATATTCTAAATAATTATATCTGATATTTATTTATTTATTTAAATAAACCTTGTAAATAATTAATCCATAAATATAATATTTATATTCAAATAATTAGAACCTTTCAAAATCCTTCTTACTCTCCCACGGAGTGACCTAAACTGCTCCGACGAATGCGATCGACGAGGCGACTTCATGGCGGATTGTTTCTATGCTCGATCTTTGAACTGGAAGAATAGGTATTTCCCCTTCCTTTGCCCTATATATTATCCAATAGACCGATCTAACAGCATTCATCTTCCAGTGATGCATTGCGAAACGAATATCGCATCCCGCAAGAATCCCTATGAAACCCTCGTTGAACCCTCCCGAGATGAGGTGCTCGTTAAATGAGGTCGTGAATCCACAATAGGGTAATTTGTTTGATTTCCTAATTAATTTAAGTTTATTTTTGATATTATGTTATTTCCTGTTCCTTGGATGAAAGGTTTAGTTCGAGTAAACCATTTCAACCCAATGAAGTTTCACACCTGCTTGTAATATAGAACAAAAATGCTTAGAGATCATAGCCTTGACTTCATGGATAGTGTTGAGATAGAGACTTCAATAATACTTTGCAATGACCATACCCTAGAAAGGCTCATGGTTGACAATCCAATACTTTTGTGAATAATAGTGTTTATTTTACCGACCATCAAAGTCACAGTTTGTTCTAACACTTGACCTGGAATAAACTATTTAGCTGAAGTTCCAGCCCTACATTATTTGTCTAAGATGTGTTTTCTTAATACTTGTCTTCAATGGATGTACTTCTTTTTATTGTAGTTTGATAAGATGTAACTGCTTAATTTTATTTTTGACTTCTTACTTTAGATTAATATATTTAGGTTTTCCTTGCACTAGTTCTCATCATTATCGCTTATCGATTGCACGGTTTATCAAAACAGGATAATAATCATGATTTCTTAGGAAATTAAATATGGAGCGAAAAGACAAAACTGCACTAGAATTTATTCATGCATCATCATCACTCTTGATGCTTTATGCAAAAGGAATCAAACTGAAGACTAGTAAAATGTGCGTGGAGTAAGAAAGTACGAGTGGAATAAAAAAAATAAGAGGCATATGCTTGCATTGCAAGAATAATTAATAGTTGGATTTGTATTATCTTTCATTGGTTTTGTTTACATGATTCCCTTTTGTCTTTTTCTAGAGAAATGAGAACTGATAATGAAGTTTAAACTAAGACAAATGTATGCATTCTGGTCAACGGGGAAGTGTGGTTCCCCTAACGGTTTCCACTAGACATGTCTCTAATTGCACTCCTAAAAAATATCCAGAAGGTCCCCATCAAGAATATGTTTGATAGAATGTATTAGATACATTAACCTTTCATGGGATTTTAGCCACTTGCTTATTATTATTCTCAAGATTAGAGACTTCCAATAGTCAATTGGCTTCTTCCCATCTGTTAAAACTTCTGCTCCATAAATTCTCCAAGAAGCCCCTATTAAAAATTTGTTTGATATAATGTATTATATATATTATCTTTCCATGTGATCTTAGCCACTTGCTAATTTTATAGTTCAGAGGCTTTCAAGTTCCGATGCTATCAGGCAACTCCGCTGTATCTCTCTGCACCTTTCCATCTTCTGAGAACTTAGTCTTTATGTCACATTCAAAAGCATTCAATAGAAATTCCATAATTATGTCAGACAATTATTCATAGTGATTACCAAGGGAAGTGTCTTTCATATGGAGACGAACGTAAGGTTAATTTTCTTTACGTTGTAACTTGTATGAATGTCCTTATCTTGCTTTGCCACTCGAGCATGTGCATTCAATCTATATAATCATGTAAATGCATAGCGATGGTCCTCTACCATGTGAATTTAAGCTGTGAATTGGAAGAAAATACTAGGGACCAACCTAATGCATGCTCATATGGTCTGGGATAAATGGACAACAGCCTTTGACAGTCAATAATTGACATTCTCTAGGATGGTCATATATGTAGACTCTGATGAAGATTGAAGTAAATATGACATTCTTCTGCCACAGAAAAAAATATATCTTGATTAGCAAGTTCTGCCAAGATTGTGATTGGCATGCACAATCCATGGCGAATCGCACTTCATTGATCAATTAAAGTTTGTAAGTATTTAAACGAAACAGTGCATCATGTTATGTGACCCACCTGGCAAATTACACTGTGAGTAGTTTGTCGACCTCATTTTTTGGATTGTCAACGAGATATGACTTATTCCAATTGGCTAGAACACTTTTATTCAGGATTTTGGTGATCCATAATCAACTTTTTCGCTACTGAATCACAAGCAGATATCTTAGTTAACTTAAAGCCAAAATTGACGATGTTTATGCAAACATTCCAACTGTCACCACCTTTAATATACCAAACACGAATAGATTGATCAATAGAGCTAGATTCGTGTACCGATGACTGTTGGAGGTTTGGAAAATCAATGAACATATGAATCTTATTCACAATTGGGTACTGCATGTCAAGTGACAAATGATAATTGATAATATCCTTTAGCTAATCATGTGCGATTATATCTCAACAAGTTGGTTCCATTAGTTTTAGTTAATTCTATCACTTTTGTAATCGTGGTTGCACGGTCACCATGCTAATCATTTTCATTGTACTTCTTATTTATGTTCTTTTGAGTTGCTTGCCTTATGCTTGTTTATTTATTTATTTTTGTGTGTGTGTATGAGCATAGTAACTATCCTTGCTTCGTGATCAATCTTCTTGGCTTCACCTGCATCTCTAAGACTCTCTCCCTTTGTGTGAGTTAACAAGTTTAATAAGTTATCACTGTGTTAATTGATATATTTTTATAGTATTACAGTTTGATATCCCATAGTTGATCTCAATAAATGGTCTAAAGTTAAAGTTTAGTATGTTGATAATATACATTTATTTATTCAATGGTCTTACTTTATTTATGCCAAGCTATCTCTTCCTTCCACCTCTGACCTCCCTGCTTCTCAATTTATCTCGATTCCTAGTGACCCCTTGTGTGCCACAATAATCAGTCATCTGTCAGTTGATTACACAAAACAATAATTGATTCGTACCCATAACCATGTACATATAAAATTATTGGGCAAAATGGATGAATTAATATCAGAAAGCTTAGATATTTTTTTATAGTTTTTTGAATCCTATATGACATGTAATTATGGGATGGAGAAACATGTACGTGAAGCATATTCAAATCAAGGATAATTGTTCTAAGTTTATATATATATATATATATATATATATATATATAGGATTAAA
>JBBPFQ010866277.1:0-12098 GCA_037974815.1 Kaempferia elegans
AGTGCACCGAAGTTGAGATTATAATCTTAAATGTCTAGTTAATCATTTAGAGGGTATAACAGCTACACCATAATTTCGGGGCGAAATATTCTTATATTTCATGTGGCAAAATATGAGAATATTTTAGTTGTGTATACATAATGATGCATGACAATAAAGTTTCCTTTTAGTTTTAGTTGACACTAGGTATCCGGCCCTACGAAAATTTTTCACTAGCCACTAGGGTAAATCGGGAAGCATTAATAGAGACCTATCTAGCTAGACGACCAATATTCTTAGGTCCGCTTTTCACCGGAGGAAAAATCCCTTATAATGCACTGCAGCTGAGATTCAAAACTTAAATCCCTTGGTTATTAATTAGATGATCTAATTATTGTACCATTATCCGTCCAGGTTGACAAAAGTTGTTATTTAAGCTTGAGGTCATTTGACATTTGAAAATCATAGAATTATTATTTGTCACACCATGGTTCTATGTCTTCTAAAAAAGGTGCAAATTTTATATCTTCTAAAAGTGTAAATCATTTGAACTTGCACAGAGCGATGATATATCACAAATGAAGTTAGTTATATTCAGACACTTAATCAATTGATTAACAACACCTAAGTATTTTAACAACACCTAATACATATATGTCAATTTTTGACATAGGGGTTGCACATATTGTCCATCTTTGAGAGAACTTAATATTATAATCACATGATCTTGAGACAATAAAATTACTTTAATTAGGTCGTTACATAAATTATTTTGAAAATTAATTTATGAGTGTGTATAAATTGTATTCGGAATTTACACGAACAAAAAGGGAAGTCATTTTTATATATATATAGTTGAATTTATTTACATTGAATTAATCTTTATCTCAAGATCAGTTCCCATTCATGCATGGGAAAACTAATATTGTGCCATTAGGAAAGCTATTATTAAATCAATCAATTGAAGAATAATGTAGTTTTTGTCATTCTAGATTTTATATTAAATAAACCAAACATAACTATTAAATCTGAAAATAACAAAAAAGAAATCATATTTACAATTGTAAGATATTAGAATAATACTGCCAAGAGCACACACTAGAGGAAATCAGTAAGTTTACAAGAAAAGAAAAAGATTATTTGAATGCAATCAACCTTGGTCAATTCAGAATAATTAAGAAAATCACGAGATTAAAATAAATAATGAAATGAACAACTCGCAGAGAATAAAGGGGAATCACACGTGCGAGTCTACTTACATTTCCATGATTGCTGCACCAAGTGGCCACCCAAATACTCTCCTAAAATATAGAAAGCAAGATTGCATATTCAAACTGATAAGGCTCACGTGCGAGAATCATATCCCTGTGTTGCCTTTAGATTTTCTTTACGAGTACAAGTACAAATCCCATGGTATAATATCACCTCTAAACATCACCTTGCACTTTTTCTATTAGGTAAGATGGATCAAATCACATGATGATGCCAGCCACAGGATTCGATCCTAATGCATAGTCTATCTGTGATGATGATGATGAGGGCGAACTGGAATTCCATTTCCAATTTTGGAGAATCATGAGTTAATAATGTACTTATTTATTGTGATGCTTAGGAAGGCAGTAAGATGAGTGACAAGGAATTTTTCTTCCTCATCCTCGTCTCTAAGACCAAAACAAGTCAAGGTGGATCTATATTAAAAATCCTAATAGTAACAAGTCCAGTCTAACAACTTAGTGTTTGTAATAGATCTTCATGTAAAAGTAGTTAGTAGTATAAATGAACATTTCACATCAAAGACTATCAAATTGTTTCTTGACCCAGTTGACAATTGAACGGGTCATCATTTCCCCTCGGAAGACCTGAAGGAGCTAAGATGGTTTTAGTTGAATGAATCATATATTAAGTTATTTCTTGCTGAAGCAATTGAATCGGCTTGGATCCCACTTGAGCTCTAGCTCGTTGAGTACTATTCACTCCACCATGATGTGTTAGGACAGGTCAACAACAAGGGTCAAAAGGCAGCTAGCTATGACATAGAGATAGTGTCACAGAAGATGCTTCAGTTCCTCTTCCTTTCTCCCTTTGCCATATGCCTTTGGGTGCTTTCCAGGCTCTCCTCTTTAGCTGATAAGTCCCTTTTAGCTGTAGGAGAAGAGGAGTCCCCATTCCATGTGCTCCCATCCCTCTTCCGTCTCTCTTGGTGCTGCATCACATCACATGAAAGACAAAAAATAATTGGAACAAAAAGTGATCCAACAAGTAATTTATGCACACAGAAACAAAGCAGGCAAGCATGTGTCAGTAACACTGGAAAGAAATAACTGATAAGAAGAAAGGTGCCGCGAACACCACAAAAGCAAGTCCATGTTCAGCAAAAACAAAGGTGCTCTGGAGAAAAATCATAAAGATAAGAGAAAGATCAAAAAAGCATGTCGTTTTGTGGTATATTGTCTTCTCCCTTCGCCCACTTTAAGCAAAGGTAAGCCAAATCATTCAAATTGGCAAAAAGCTTCTGGGGGGATGGGCTTTGTTGTCTTACTTTATGGCAAAGGCCACTTAGCAAAAGCACAAAAGGAACGAAAACAGGCCATGTGATCCCTGCATGATGTTAAATGCAAAAGTCAAAGCCATGGAATCTTTGCCATGGTTACCACATCTCCCGTAAATGCCAACCTGTTAAACTCCTTTTAACTAATAGCAAAGATTGTTAGACAGAGAGTGGCTACATTGATCGGCTGCCATTTGTAGATTCAATTGGTCACATCACGTGGAATTTGTGCAGGGCAAGTTTCAGCTAGAGTTTTGCTCATGCATGCAGAAATATTTAGCCATTAGCAAGTGTGGTGCATGCTTCACATACTTCTTTATAGGATGGAATCTTGTGGCTTTCAATACGTGTTGGATGTTTTCTTGAAAGCTTTTGTCAATGGAACTGAGAATCTGTATAACCTCAACAAGATGCAATGTTGTTTTGCTTCATTTTGTGAATTCCAAGGCTTGTGAACATGTCAGGTTATCCCAATCAGTTAAGTAGAAAATAACTGCAAAAAGCAAGGAAAAAGGAAAATGTATTAACCATTACGTCTCTAATTGTCTGTGCAGATAAGTCCTAGTGATCAGCCAAAAAGAAAGGAATGAATATGACCGTTCCTCCATAACTTGTTCCTCTTCATTTATCTGAGTCACCAGATTCTTTAATCATTTGTAGTGGTTTTCAAAGCATGAAAATCTGGAGAGAGAGAGTGGACAATTCTGTCTGATTCCTTTTGATGATTTGGAAATATTTCTTTCATTCCACAGAACTTGATCCTTTTGTGAATAATACAACCTATGGTGATATTAACTTGGGATGTAGGGATGGATACCTGCCAGGAGCATTGAGTCGTTGATCAAGTCCAGTTTAAGTGGTCATATGCCTTTTCCCCATCCACCTTCATAATCATTTAGTAACATCTCCCCTTGAGGTAAGGAATTGTATCATCTCTTTGTCAGCAATGAGGTAATCATGATTGTGCATCCATTGAATAAAGCTAGTGGTATGGTGAGATTTTCTCACATAAAAGAGAATGAAATTTGTTAACAAAAACTTTGGAGATTACTTACAAAAGTCATTATGCAAGTTGACTGAGAAAAAATTACTGAGAGTGTTAGGGCTAACCTGTTCGATATGAGTACCACGACAAAATTTGAAACCATCTGTATAAAAAATTTAAAAGCACACACAACTCAGATCATCAATTTCATATCAATTGGATGCAACTGTGAATTCATAAATTCTTTGAATATATGCCAACCACTTCCCTATGTGAATTTAATGATTCTCATGTAAACTTACAACAGAAAAAACATCAGTCATTGTTTTTTTTTATTTCAAGTTATTGTCTTAAATGTTTGCTACAAATAAATTATATTAAAAAAATGTCACCTGCACATAGTGTTTGCCAATGAACAATCTATTGCTGAACTAATGGCTTCAGACAAGCACCAGTCTGTGGTTGAAAACTAGAAGCTTCAGAAAGAAAATCACCAAAAATAAGACATGAGTAATATGACGGCTTCCTGCTCCAGATCATTTTTCTTATCTAACAAGTACACAAATATGGCATTCCATAACAGAACACTAACCAAAAGTCCGTGTGATATAGTGGAAGAAGTAAAATAAGTGGATTACCATGAAGAATAGAAAGCTGAAAAATCTAAGATGTTTACCTGAATATGAAGTGGCATTAATTGAGAAATCTCCAAATAACACTTTTTATTCTAAGAGTATACCAAAGCTTTGTATCAGTAAGAACCTCCAAGTTATATAGTCTTTTAAAACTACTGGATACAAATGGAACAAAACACTGCACTACCTTGATGGTAACAAGAAATATAATGATTTTATGTGGTAATGAGTAGTTAGCAACTCCAGATTCCATAAAGCAGAGCACATAAATAAACGCCACATTTGATGAACTTGTTACAAGTACAGTCTTTTGAAATTTCTATGCGTTGCAATTCAACAAGATTTCAAGTATCCATAATCCAGATTATAGTCATACAAACATGATTAACAATTACTAGGCAGCACCATCTATCAAGAAATTAACCAAACCATAATATTTCTACTTTGCCATAGAAGGTAGCCTGAAATGTGAAAATGCAATCTCTCTGAATGGGAAATGGCAACAAACAGAGATAACCATCCTTAGAAATCCAGTTGCAAAGAAAGAACCCTAACATCACACTTCGGATGTTGATGAACCAGCAAAATTTTCCAAATATTTGAAACTATTTTACTCCAAAAAAAGAGAGTAGCTTAACCAAAAATTTATTTTATACAGAAACAAGATAATGTACTAGTCCAAGCTGGTCTGCTTCATAATGTGAATTTTTCTAGTTCCTAAAATCGTTTGCTGATCAAATTGGAAATAAAGGATGATAACACCATTCAAGCAATTCAGGAGCATAGACTTAAAGCAAAATAAGATTCTATTTGAGGCTTACTTGAAAAATTAACAACAATTTTAGCTATATGGATTCCTGTGCAGCCAAGCTCTTTGTTAGAGGGCACAAACAAACTTAATTGATGATGACGATGAACAGACGAGTGGACCACATCATCTTGGGTAAATCAATGGGAAACTGAACCAAGCAAGTGACAACCAAAACAAAGTCACTGAGGGCCTACAAGGAAAGAAGAATGGTTCCAAAAAATGGGCCCTATGAGAGCACACTTTTGACCGTCAAGTCAGCAAAGACAATAGGCCTCAGGAATCAGGATAGAGATGTTAGTTTGAGCTTGATAGTGTGTGTGCTTGTGTGTGTTGAAGATGCAAATAGGAATAGAAGGCAAGGCCAAGTTTTTTTTTTGTGATACTTGATATTGATTATGCAATCAGGCAACACCATAATCAAATTATAGTAATACTGTTAGGAGTTGGATGATGTATTTTATGTAAGATCATGTATGATATCCACAATAAATTGGTGATATCTCATTAAATGGATTGTGGCCATCAACAAATCAATCGTTACATGAGATGTAAAGTTGATCGAGCATGATTGTCAAGCCTTGGTTGCCCTTTTCAAATAAATGACAAATTTGATGATCTCACATTAATTGTGCATGACATCCATGATCTTGCGTCTATGATGATTACCCTGATTCCAAGTGATTTTTTAAATTGGCAAGCCGATCTGTAGCCTTCGGACCGACCTAGCTGAGGTTTAATTGCAACTCCAACTCAATAGTATCCAAACCAAAATACCTTGTAAATTTGATTAGAGTTGTGTGGACGAGGGTCAAGTTGGCTTAGTTGTTTCATGACAACCAAACCTCAAGGAATGTTCAGATAAACTATGTCAAAAATGATAAGGCATCATGCATCAAGGGAATTCCCACGGTGTCCATCTACAAAGAGCCTTAAGGTGTCAAGGTTGTTAGAAGTCAGATCCTATCCAGAAACAAGAGATCAATAGGTTTGGCTTGTAGGATATCCTACAATTTAATTGAAGTACATTTAGCACTATGTTTGACACAAAATTCATCAAATTAATATAAATACTTTGAACTTACCATTTTAGTATCTTGATGCATAATTAAATTATTCATTTAACAATATACGAGCATTGCAATATAACTCTAAGAGTTGCATCTTCAGTAGCATATGATTTTGCTTGTGAAGGTCACAGTCCACAAACTTCTCTTACTGGATTCTCAAGTCTCTGTTCTCCCATCAAATTAGTAAGCTCTCTTTAGAAAATTGTAGTTCTTGAATGGTTGTGGTGGATATGGTAGATGAATTCCAGATCAGTCAACCCCACTATCGCTACCATCAAGAGGATATCATAGTAGAAGTCAGGAATAATGTCCATTTCAGCATTGAATCTCCGCAGAAATTCCCCAAGGCTTCCTCAGTATGTTGCTTTATATTCAATAACACTTGAGGGATTCTCTTTCGGCATTGACAACCTATGAAATGCTCGGAGAACTCCTAGCAGGTTGCTTAAAGCAAACAACGGAGTTTTTGGAAGATCCATGTACCATTATCATGCAACACCTTTAGAGTCAAAGGAAAGGTTCAGGGGATTCCTTCAAGGTGTTGTACAACAACATTTGAGTGCGGAAGTCCTCCAGGTGCTCTATAGGACCAATAGATACATTAGATCCATCCTAAGGCGGAATAATTGGCGAATCAAAATGCTTCGGAACCTTAACCTTCTCTATCAACTCCACCAACAGATGTGACCTCCAGGTTCCAGTTGTCTCCTTTGCTCTTGAAGTTTACCTTCTTCCAAGAATTACCCTCTTGGCTGGCCAAAGGAGCAAATCATTTGAAAAATCCAATAGAATGTGAAAGGTTGTAGAACACCTACACAAGAAAACTAGTCGCAAAGAAGCGACAGTTAGCATCTCCTAGAATGAAGGTACACACTTAACGGATGCTATTGTTGTTTGCAGATGCTTCCAGTGGTGGCTCAAATGATTGTCCTTGCTGGATCCCATTTACTTGTTCAGGACTCATCTCATCAGTGAAGGCCCTCCTAACAATGATAGTTGGGTGAACCAGATACTCTTCCACAACTTGATGGAAAACCACCACCGGGGATTACAAAGACCCTCATGGAAGGAAAAGTTATTCCAGGAACAGGCCTAATGAAGGCTTGTAATTGAGCCAACAAAGGCTACAAACTTTAGGAAGAAAATAGCTTGTGGGAATCTGTCCCTACATGCATAAGAATGCTAAAGGATTTTATGAGTAGGGGCAGAGAGGCCAATGCCTTATTTTCTGGTAAGACTTACCGTTGCTCACAGGTAGTCAGTTGCCATGATCAGATTAGACCCTCTGCCTATAAAATTGGATATTGTATTTAATTTAAATCATGGCTGATAGTCCATTGAATGAGTAGTATCTTGTCAACTGGATTGTGGCTGCTGGATTGGTCATGATATTGATTAAACCAATTAACCCTTCAAATGTGGCACTCAATAAGGATCCATGGTGAGTTCAAGGTGATCATGATCACAGGCCTTGGTTGCCGTTTGTCAATAAAGGACTAATCTAAAAAGATTTTGCATTAATTAGAGATGGCCTGATATGATCTGCTCATGGTGACTTGTTTGTTGTTTGAAGTGCATTGCTTTGGATCCCACCTCTTCAACCCAGAGTAGAGAGATTCTCTCTAACTTGACTAGGAGTGCATATGAGCTTTATGATCCTAATTCTAAGTGGCGTTTGAACTGGTAGACCAACCTGAGCCATTAGACCAAGTCATTCATGCCCGACCTAAGGCACAATCTTTCTCAACAACCAATTAGAATCTCAAGCTTCAATGACATCATCAAGCAAACATCATCATCATTATCATCTTCAAGCCATGTTCTCCACAGTATTTGGAAGCTATACAAACTAAATTAATATCAGCAACTACAAAGAAAAATCCAACTCTAATTTATAGCAGTCAACAACTTACTAGTGAACAGAAGATACCCCAATTATAAAAACTAGATAGCCTACAAGACAACAATTTTAGGATCAGCAATTTCCAGAAGAAAAAAAAAAGAGAGAGAGGCATGAATTGAAAATATATCTTCTAGAAATCAAGTTATACAGGCTTGCTAAGAAACTGGTTTATGATGAGAGAAAAGGTTGGATATGAAAAAATAGGTGAGAAAACTAACAAAGAAAATAGTACAAGATTACTAATGCACGTATGCCAAGGTTGGAGCTCCAACGAAAAATACCAATTGATGATTCAAAACAGCCATAATCACATTGTACATTGACTTGCAATGTTCTTCTTTGCAGTCAATACTTGAGAGAAACCAATCTGAAGTGCACTCTTTGCTATTGCATAAACCTCTTCAGATGTTGATCCTTCTTTTGCATACTTTACAGCATCACGATAAAGTTCATTATAACGTATGCTCTCATCCAGTACAAAGCCATTCTTGGCATCTTTGGTCCACCTCTTCAATATATAACACTCTGGAAGGGAGCGAACATCAACTGTTAGAAAGACCCTCAATATATGCCTACACAGGATACCAGATGTCTCAAACTTACAGCAGCTGCAACTTGTTCTTTTGTTTGAGAAGTTATAAGTCACTATAAAAGAGGTACTGATATCCTCATTCTTAGTGACATTAAACTTGCAAATAACACCATCATCTACTTTGTCAACTAAATAACCAAGTGATTCCACAAATTCCTCCTGAAATACATCAAATATTGTTCTTGTGTAGATGTCCACCACTTGCTTCAGCATGTTTGATGGTGTACTAAGAATTGGTCTAGTATAAGATGATGCTAGATCTTCTAATGCCTCCCTTTCATACCAACCTGCCATAGCTTGTTCAAGCAAAGAAGCAAGCACCAGCAAGGATGTTTTTGTATTGAAGTACTTCTCAAAAAAATTGATGAGGCTGTCAGGTTTTTGAGTTAATGAAACTTCTGCAGTAAATACATCTTTCACATAAGCAGGGACCCATTTTTGTCTGATTTCAAACAGAAGTTGCAGCCATGAATTTTCACCAAGGTCGAACTTCTCAATCAATGCCAACCAGCATGACTCAAATATATCAGCTGTTCCAGACACATTGACACATTTTTCAAATTCCTGTTTGAAAGTATTTCGTGTCATATAAACATCAGACAACCATTCATTACACTTATCTAAGACATGCCGTTTACAGATTCTTTGACGTGTCCCAGGGAACACCCTAGAAATTGCTGATCCGATAGCCTCATGATAGGCAGTGTTCAGAGAAACAGGATGGCGTCCACACATTGCTATGATCCAATTTTCAAAAAGCCAAACAAATGAAGCTTCTGACTCATCTGTAAGTAGAGCAAATCCAAAATTAAGAGACTGCAAATGATGATTCACGCCAGTGAAGGTGACAAAAGGAACCATGTCCTTATTCTCCATAAAAGATGTATCAACTGTTACAGCATCACCAAAATAGTAGTATGCCATCTTAGCTTTTGCATCAGCCCAGAATGCATGAGTCAGACAATTATTTTTGTCAACTTGAAATGCATAATAGTATGTAGGATTTTCTGCTTGCATTCTCTTGAAATACTCCAAAAGATTTTGTGTGTCATCCAACTCAAAGGTAGATTGTACTGTATCTCTTACTTCAGTTCTAAAACCATTGCCATTTGAAGGAACATCACTGAATTCCCCAAATTTTCCAAGATGCGTTTTTGAGCTAGGAGCTGCTGGCTTTTCACGGTTAAGTGTACCACTTTTAGCAAGAACAACTACTTCACAATCAGATTGGATATAGTGCACTTTGCTTGGTGCAACTGCTAGATCATGAGTGTGCTCCAAGACAAGTTTAGAAACAATCCATTTACCATAATCTTTCTTAATCACCTCAAACATGGCCTTGCAACCTTCTCTTGTAGGAGTCCGATTTCTTTTTTTCTTACTCTCATCAAAATTGTCTTCATATGGAGTAAAACCTTCTTTAGTACATACAAAGCGCCGCATAACAAAGGACTCATCCCTTGTTGAACGACGGGAAAGTCTTATACGGACATCAAATCCAATGCGGCTAGCATAGGCATAATAGAATGTTTGGGCAGCTTCATGGGATGGGAAGTCCATGCCCAGGTATGGGTCTGCATTACCATAGGATTCGGGTGCCACATAGAGAACTCTACTAGGTGCTGCCACTACATGATTGTGCTCCTTCACAAGTTTAGTAACTACCCATCTGCCATAGTATTTTTGAATTACTTCAATCATAGCATTGCAACCTTCTCGAATCGTTGCACGCTTTCTCTTCTTCTTTCCATCATCAAATTTCCCTTTTTTCAAATGGAAACCCTCTTTAGAGCACACAAAGCGCCGCATGATGATGGACTCATCATTTCTTGATCGTCGAGACTTGCTGATACGTACAGAGAAACCCACACGACTAGCATATGCCATATAAAACAATTTTGCAGACTCTTCTGATTCAAACTCCATACCTACAAAAGGTTCAATATTCTCTGAGTTATGCTGATGAGAGGAAAAGAGATTGTCTGAATCTGCCAACTGACTGCTGACATCAAATGACATATGCTGTTCAATGTTATCATCATTGAGATCCACATTGTTATCCTTAAGTGATTCATCATCCTCACTTGAGGTAGTTTCCATGTGGAGAAATTATGTCCTGAAATCAGATAAAGTGAGGCATATAATGTTAATATGACAACTTCAATTAACATAATGAAGAAGAAAACAAGCTCTCAAGACCATAAAGATAATTATGAGTGTAGAGTCTGAAGATTTCTTCTGCTCATATTTCTTGCCTGGTTAGCCATCCCTCCAAAAAAAAAAATAACAAAATATTTTTTTTAAAAAAAAGTGATAGTGAGGATTTCTTCTGCCCATGTTTCTTGCCTGGTTAGCCATTCCTCCAAAAAAATAATAATAATAATAACAACAAAATAATTTTTTTTTTAAAAAAAGTGATAGTAATAGGACATGCCAAAAGAAAATGTCAGATAGCATAGCACAAATGAAACAATTCACGGCGCTGATAGATATTGGCCTTAAATCTTAACCAAACAAATGGATATTTAAATCTAATATTTAAAAAATTGTCAGTGAAACAACATTCAGAACACAACGTGCTTATGAATTTAGCTCATGAATTTTTATTTTTTATTGAAAAAAAAATAACAAACAAGTCTTATTTAATCACCCTAAACCTAGACGTGTACCATAAACTACAACGTTATGCTAAGAATATAAATCTACCTCCATTGCTTAGAGAAAGGAAAAAAAAAGGTTCCCCTGTTTTGCAAAAAAGATAACTCCATCCTCCTAGTCTGTTCATGATGAAAGTAATTGCTAGGTATTTAGTTGGCAAAGATCACACGAGAAAATAAATCACATACCAAAAATTTGTTGCTAAGATCGGACAGATGACGATAACAGTAAAGCTACACCCAAAACATCCGTGTGTTTCAGTTATGTGTATAGCAATTATTCTAAGTGAACATCATGTTCTGTTTTCCAAATAGACAGAATCAGCATGACAAGAGTACATTAGGACTAGTTTTGAAACGATGGGTAATATAAACGCAGTACGCTGAAACGTATGAAGTACATGAAATAGAGTCAATAAGCGAATTTTTATGAGAAGAAAAGCTTCACTATTTTCCCCTCAAAATCCAAAAAATGGAAGAAGAAATAAATCGATTAGCAGAAGCAGCAGAATTCCCACCCAACAAACTCTCACTTCCACCTGTCATCTCCTCAGTCGGAGCGCAATCTCAAATGACGACTGAGGACTCCGAGGCGAATGTAATAAGATAAGAAAGGAGGGGGAGAAGAAATGAGACTACCGGTCCCACGAACTAGACGCCCAGAACACTGAGGAATCGCCGGAGAGCAACGAGCGCCGCTACCGCCGGCGCCGGAGAAAGGGCGACGCCTAGTTTCGCTGCTCGAGGAACCTGCCCTAACCAGGTACAAACTGGCGGTCGAGCCCTGCCCCGGGTCATTCGCTATTACCATCTGCCGAACTAAACATCGATTTCATCCGGTCTAATGTGATCCAACGATGCTTAACTATACTTTAATCGGTGATATTAGAAAGTATACGTTTATTGATATATAGTGTGGTA
>JBBPFQ010866491.1:0-12097 GCA_037974815.1 Kaempferia elegans
AAGTACATCTTGATTTATTGTCGATATAAAATTTTTACCTTCAAAATTAATCCAAAAATTGAAAACTTGAATTAAAATAAAAAAAAAAAATACAAATAGACACCTTTTTATGAAACACCCCTTAAACACATTTGGAGTGTAACAGTTTAATAACACGCCACCCTCTAATAACGAGAGCATCTCTGAATAGCAGATAGTAACAGAGATAAATCACAGGACCTTCATCCAACAACACATGAAGGAGTAGGAGTTGACAGATTATTATGCATAGGAAATTTATCCGGTAGCAAAGATCAATACCATAGCGGTTCACCAAGGAAAATGAAGATAGAGAATATAGATAGATGCACACAAGTTTCAATTTAAGTTGACAAACGCTTTCGGGTGGAACATAATGTGTAACTTTTCGATCTTCAGACGTAACTTGAAGATGAATCACTCCTATTCGCTGGGAGGCTTCTCCTTTGGATGCTTGGAGCTGTAATGGTCAACGAGTTGATTATGATTTGCAAGTTGCACCTGAAAGAAAGCCAAGTGTTTGAGAAGGCTGTTTCTTTAATAACAAGTAGAAAAATGGAGGGTAAACAAAATTTGATGCATTCAATCCAAATGGCATCAATATGAGACAACACTAATCTAGCATTCGACTTGAGGGTAAAAAATTATTCTGTAGAAGAAACACATGAGGTGATCTTAAAGAAAATAATTTGTATTACACAAAATATGAAAAATATAAGGGTATAATGATATCTAATGCAGATGATTGCAACTTAACTACCAGTCAACTAATGTTGTGAGCGTAAGAGGATATATTAGCATTTGCCACTAATATTGCCAAATTTGCAACCTCAATTTCTGCAAAAGGTCATACGTTATCCCCAACGCGCCACACGGCCAGCCCCATAGCCAATCTACCATGTGATGACCAACTTGGCTATGCCCTGGGGGCCAAATTTGCAACCTCAAGCCTGATAGAAAAAGTGTTATAATAGTTCTACACAAAAGATAGAGAAGTAACCACTATATTAGTTATATTTTTGAAATGGTGACAATACTGCTGGCATGTGACTTCTATTCTCGCAATTTTTCCATGCATGTGAACAAACACCAATTTTAGTTTGCTGTTAATAAATAAGTTTCATATGGAGATCAATTTGATAGTATATATAGAAGGCATGCTCTCTCTATATCTCTCTCTAAATGTGTGTGTGAATTCACTAACTCCTGCTAAGAGAATTGTATCAAATGAATAACACCTGCTAAGATAATTGTATCATTACAGGCAGCAGCCAGGTACCCTAAAACCTCGGAAATCTAGCATTGAAAGATTTTCAACTGTGGATTGAGACAGTTAAATAGCAGGTTCTATGCTACAGTGAGATAAGTTTGAAGATAATATAAAGAAAACAAGCATCTATAGGAGTGAAGTCGTTCTTCTAGTTAGATTATCTCCATTCATGATGTTTCATTATCATCATAACTGATTATCCTTGTAGGCGCAGTTACTGAAAAAAAAAAATGCTTCACAATCAAATTATATAAATTTTGTCAACCAAGACATAGACCCTTATGTAAAATTAAACTTAGTGATCTCAATTAGGTATACACCTATCATCTACCAAGTAAAAAAGCTATCTCAGTGATAACCTCATGGCAGTGAAGATTCAAGATTTGTTCTTTAATTGTGTAGAAAGACAAAGCATAAACAAGTCAAAAATATAGTCATTAGGGGGACTAGGAAAATGTTTCTGCACATACAAGCATATGCCAGCTACATTGGTTTAACTAAGTGCATAACCACTTAAAGGAGTCTTGACTAATAGATATCCTGTCTTATCTGAATGGTATGAAAAATTCTACAAACATGATAGAAGATTTTTCTGAAGTCCCAACATAAAATTCTGACTAATAGATATACAGCAAATTCATAAGACAACATATTTTTCTGAAGTCCCAAAGATGCGGTTGAATCATCCTCATACAAGGATGAATTATGAAATGTGGTTTTTAAGAAATTCCTTTGCGATAGAAGATTTATCATTATCGAACTATGCTGATTTAGGAAATTGTATGATAATCAACCACAGAGGCATCATCACCAATAGAAACGCTAAGACCATAAATAACATACTTTATATCATAGGAATGAACGACAAGGAGCAAAAAGAGAAACCTAGCATCGCAGTGCTAGCTTAAACAAGAACAAGGAGGAATCAACCCATTCAAGGTAAAATATTTCAGTTCCATCAGAAACGGATTGAGTTTCCATGGAAAAGAAAATACAATTAAAGGAAACCCGTGTATGTTATACCGAAATGGTATCTAAAGATGAGATTCTACTGATCACGCCTTCAGGCCATATGAGAGGCAAAATTAATGCTTTATTAATCTTTAAAATGATAATTGCACAGGATGATCTTTGGATCAATCAGAGTCCACAACATTCAATGAAAGGGGAATTATCCCAACTCTTATCACGAAAAAAAACGGGAAACGAGATTTTTGAACGGAGAAAACAAATACAAACAGTGATCTTGGAATAATTTAGTCGAACAAAGAAGCAACGGGAGAAGGGATTTAGGGATCAGAGGATCGGCGGACCTTGCAGATGGGGCAGACGACCTTGAGACCGACCGCTCTCGCCTCGAGCTGCGAGCCTTTCGGCTTCTGGTTCCTCTCCGCGTTCTTCCTCTGCGACTCGATCTTCTGCTTTCCCCTCGTCATCGCGCACTCCTCTCCTCTCTCCTCTCTCCTCTCTTCCCTCGATGGCAACTGTCTGGAAGCTTTCCGAATCGAAACGCGGGGCCCACGTGCGAAGAAAAGGAACGGATCCAACAAGCCTAGCCCCCGATCGGTTCCATACTGATCGTACTATATATAGGATCCGGATTGGCCGTTGGATCATGTGGCAACCTCCCAATTTCCAGCCGTTGGATCAATTTCCGGCCAATTAAAAAAAACCTCTCCTCTTGCATTCAACTTGATCTCATAATTTGCTTCTTTTTAATATAATATAATGTGATAAAAAATTAATCATAAAATTTATCAATATTTACTAGAAAAAGATTAATACTACAGACTATGAAATAAATACAATCAGCATTTATTAGAAAAATATTAACCGGTGGATAAAGAGTAGCAAAATGCAATTACGGATAGACTGAGAGCCATTATCAAATCGTGCCCTTAATAATGAGAAATATCCAAATCGGACTTCTATATCAGTAATTCTCAAAGCTATAATTATCATCTAAACCAGCCGCCCACGTGCTACGTGTTTAATGAAATATATAAATATGTGTAAATTTTATAAAATAAATATTAAATATTAAATAATTAAATAATATTATTCAATGATAATATAATTCATTCTATAAAAATTTTGACAACCTAATTTAATTTTAAACTTCACCAAATAAATTGAGAGTTAATCTTAAACTATCCAGATTCTTAATTAAGGGTATATTTGATAAGGTTTAATATAATTAAACTTTAATATAATAAACTTTATAATGTAATTAATATCATATTAATATGTTTGGTAAAAGAGTTGTATATAATTTTGACTATAAAGGTGATTATATTCTTTTAGTTGGATTACTAGGTTTGGTAAAAGAGTTGTATATAATTTTGATTATAAAGATAAATATCTCACAACCTCTACCGACAGTGGCGGGTGGCGGTGGCGGTGGCAGCAGTGACCGACGGCGGCGACGACCGACAGCGTCAGCAACTAGTTGGTGCAGAACATGTACTAATGATATATTTGACATTTAAATTTTAGTTAAACATTAGACTTATTTAATTAAATTATATATTGTTTATCTTGTAATCTATATTACAAAACTTCACTATCTTTTATAATTTAAATTATATTACAAATTTAAAATTATATTACAAGGTTAATTATTTCTAACCAAATATAGTCTCACCAGATATAACCTAAATAAATAGTATGATAATGGTATTACGAAAGATGTTAAGAAATGTGCTTAATAAGAGTTATATACGCCACAGCAGCACAGCTGTTTTTTTTTTTAAAAAAAAAACTGATTTCATTATGGCATATGCTAACCAATAAAGTCAATATATGTGATAACTAGAAACAATCTTTGATAACTGAAGCACTATTAGAGAATTTTACTAAGTACATTTCAACTACGTATTTGATTAAACACGAAGTGCTAGAGAATACAACTTACAAGTCGTCATAACGATTGCATACCCAAATGGCATAAAATTTTCAAACTAATACTCGGCAGATCACAAATTGTTACACAATATAAGTATGTGCTCCAGAAAAATTAGCAAATTAATCTGGCAAAGCAGTTCCCCTTTCCAAATTATTCTTGATCTCCAAAGTGTATTTCCCAAACGCCCTCTCAATCTTCTTATTGAAGTGCTCATTCCTGTCATTGATCGAATCAATATCCTTCTCCTCATGGAACTTCCGTCTCCGACTGAATGACTTGCGTTTTGCATCCCTATCTTGAAGTTCTTTCACCATTCGATCAATATTTTCTTCGGGGGTCTTCGTCATCTGCACAATTTATACAAGTGTTAAATCAAAATATAATAAAGATTTTACCAGCTCTGAAAGGTCTAGCGTGTATCCAGTGTTTGTACCTTGCCATACTGTAGACTAGAAGCCTCGCGATAGAACTCTGGATCTTCTTCCTTCGCTTTATTATATGCCTCCATATCACATTGAATGTTTTGTGTGCGCTTTTTGTGAGCATTATAAAGGGTTTTCTGATTAAAAACTGTTTTAAAGGATAATAGTCAATTAGCATATTGATAGACAAGCTATAATAAGCTCTACTGAAGATTCATAATATCAAAAACATCTATATAACCCCAGATACTATCTCCTAATAAATGTTAAAAGTACCTAAAAAATTAAGAAATAGGACTATATTCTCTCATCTTTCTCTTCCATGTATATTTTGTTATTAGTCTCAAGAATGGAGGGAAAGGGAAACCTTGACGTAACAATAAAATTATTATCATATGACCTTATAATACAATGCCAGTTAAGGCTATGTACAATAGATCAGACCCTTTCTAGGAACCCTGCATTGGTGGTAGCTTTGTACACTAGACTGTCATTTAGTCTCAAGAACCGGATTGCCCAGTTTCATAAACAGAGTGCAGGATAAAGAATTTAGCACAGTGGTTTTTCAATCATTAGCACTAATATAAATTGGAAAAGAGTCCAAGTGAAATATGACTAAAGGGAATCAAACTAAATAATATAGGTTTGGTATTAAACAGGAATCAAACAAAGTTGATGAAAAGGAATATTTGCTGCTAGCATGACTTAATAGATCCAATGTATAGAATTGACCAAAGTCCAAGACCTGAATCTCGATTTCCATAGAATACTGCAGTTAATCAACACGCCTCTTTAATAAAGCAGGGAAGCTGGAAGAATATAGATATTTCACATAATTGTTTTCAAAATAGGATATGAATTTTAAAGGACTCTTAATGGAAGTAGAATTGCATAGGATAACAGATTCAATAAAAACTGTTTTAACTTAAGAACTTTGCAGAGATCAAAGCAGCTTTTCACGTATGCTAACATAAATTATGATATTCACATGGACATAAATGAATAATATATAAAAGCCTTCATATCTTACCATCCCAACCATGAGGTGCAGGATCTTTTTCCCACTTCTTATACTTTGCTTGAGCTGTCTCTTGAGTGTCAAGCATGTATGCCTTTGACATATCCAAACCATTTGAATCAAGCAGCTTGCCAATCTTTTTCTTCCTTTCATCAAGCCATTTTTGTTTGGAGATGCCCCTTGTTTCTGTTGGAGCTTCCATCTTCTTCTTTTCAGCTACCATTGCCATCTGATTAGCCTTCCGTGCTTCATTCTGTAAATGTATCATTGTGAATAAACTAACTTAAAGATGCATTTCATATATATCAAGAATTACATCCAAAATGTACATGAGGGTGGTATTACCATCTTTAACCTCAGCTCGAACAACTTCTTCTGCTTCTCAGTAAGATGTGGCTGGCCTGATTCAGAATCAACATTGCCATCATTTTGTTCCACTTGATTTGCCCTTTCTTCTTCAACTGACACCTCTGTTTGTTTATCTAAAATAAATTCATTTAATCAATAGCGTTGTAGAAAAAACATCATAGATTAAAGAGAGGATACATCAGTATAATTAATTAATTATGACTCAACACATGTTATGTAGCCAAACCCAATCATAACATGCATTAAAGCCCTGGGGGAAGTACACATAGACAGATGAAATAATGGATCTAAGGGGAAATGGTATACCAGACACCAAAGCATAAAGTACACGCAATAACCCATTGAATTGTTTCATAAACAACTTTCTAAAGTCAATGCAGATATATTTGTTGTTACATTGATCACAAATGCTGGTAATGTGTCTACAAGTTATTGAAATTGTAATGAACTCAATAACAGTAGGGTGAAGAGTTGACAATATATTCAGTTAAGTGATCATGCACTTAACTTTACCTTTATATACCATGACTGAAAAGAAGAGAACATTAGTAATTATTTTTCCCTAAAAATCAATTTTTTTGACATCTGAGATCTTGCATGATAATGGGCTAATAACAGCTAGTTACCACTGTGTTTTCTTGCCTCTTCTGCAGAAGCAACTTTTCATTGCTCGGGATACCAAAGTCTTTCATGTTCCATGATAATTATCCTGAGTGAGCCATATTATAGCTGGCAGATCAAACCCCACATGTCATCACAATATTTACCAACTTAGCGATTGAAAGAAGTTCTACCCTGCGTGATATATGAATAGAATATTGTGAAATATTAATGACCCGCTAGAATAAAAATTAAAATCACAGATGGATTGACCCCACAGGTCGGGCTAGTGGTTAGCGCACGCGCTGTTGCCGCCATGAGATATGGGGTTCGATACTCGGTGAAGCCGAGTAAAAAGCCTTCTGTGTGCACTAGTCTTTATCCTAATGGCTAGTAGTCGGCGGGGGCGAGCACATCGCCTTTTGCCGCCATAAAATCACAGATGGATTAGTAGTTTTAAGGACATAACACATTCAATTTTGCCCAGAATGATTTACTATGTTGATAGAATTAGGAAATACCTAAGTCAAGAGTATGTCATACATTAAATATAAAGAACTCAAAAAATAGACAAAATCATGAATGAGAAGCTTGGATAGTGGAGACGACACAGAGCAAGCATGAGACCAATCGTTCAAACAATCAAAGAAAAGCACGCAATTCTATCAGTTTTATCTAGAGAAAAAATAGAAATTCGATTACTGACGAAAAAACATTTTTAAAAAATCCCTAGAAAGAGAAAAAAAAAAAACCTGATTCATTCCTCTCGATCTGAGCTTTTAAATCAGCAATCCTCTTAAAGCAGTGGTCGCTGCACTCGTGGTAGGGATTGGAAGCGTTAATGCAATCCGGGTGGACAATTCTCTCCTCTGGCTCCTTTGAGCTGTTATTAGTCTCGTCTAAGACAAATCCAGGAAACAAAAAGATATTAGTTCTTCTCATCAGGGTAAAAAAATTGACCAAGAAAATAAAGATCATGATTTTTGAAGAAATGTGTTAAAACCTCTATATTTCTCATTCTCCTCGTCGATTAATAGACAAAACGGAAGAAGAAAAAAAGGGATCACATAAATCTTTGCATTTATGCTCGAACAATATCTATATCAAAAGGGGGCATTAGTTTTCCCGTACGGAGAAGAACAACTAGGAGAAACCTACCTTCTTCTGCGCGAGATTTGGATTTGGCGATTCTTTGGAAGCAATATTCGACGCACTCGTGGTAAGGATTTGAGGCGTTGATGCAATCCGGATGCACACTTCTTCCCCTTTCCATCCGTCTCTCCTTCGACTGACCTAGCAGCTTTCGAGAGGAGAAATAGCAGATAAATAGAAACGACGAAGCCAAGCCGTAAACCGAGAGGAAAAACCGAACCAACCGAGCAAATGAATTTAATTTTTAAAAATTGATTAGATTTATTTATAAATTCAGTTTAAAAAAAAAAATTAGTTAATCAGTTCAATTTTAATTTTAAAATTTTTTATCCAATTAGACTTGAATCTACCGAATTAATCAAATTTTTAGTGTAGATAAAATTTTTAGATCTTATTTTTTAAAATAAAAATTAAGTTTTATTTTTAAAAAAATATTTTTAAATAAATTTAATTAATTTAATTAAAAATTAATTTAATTAAAAATTAAATTAATTAATATTTATCAATTCAATTCAATTGGTTGGTTTTATTCGCCTCCATATCCTTGAAAGAAAAGGGATAGAGGAGTATAGTTTATGATTGTTAGAGAAGAGATGGATAGGAATGGTGGGCCTGTGATTGTTAGACAACTGGGAGTTTAGCTGTTTTTAAATTTATTTATTCTTGTATCAATTTTTTCAAATTACCTATTAAATTAATTAAATATTAATTTAATAGACAGAATTTTTTTTAGATTTCGTGATTTAAACGTATTAAAAAATTACAGAATATTATTTAACAAATAAATATTTAAATAATATTATTGTTAAAATATTATTTTTTTCCCTTTAAACACATGTAGTTATTTTTAACTTGGAATCAATATCATAGGAAGATAAGGCCTTTGGGTAGAGATGATAATGAACTTTGTTTGGATGAGATTTTATATTATTCTACATCTATATTTAATATATTCATCCTCATTCCATCCTCATTTATTTTCATATTTCAACACATTCTTATATTTATTTGAATATCTATCCTCCTACTCATATCTTTTATATTAATAATTTTATATATTTTCTCCAACTACTATTATTCAACAAAAGTATATTATAGTTAATATCATATTCAAATATATAATAAAAAATAGATTAAACATCTAATAAAAATAGATTAAAGATCAACCAAATAATCAGTGTATATATATATATACACACACACACAAGAATATTACCTTGCCCGATGCTTTCTGCGCCATTATGAGCGACATCGACGTGGATGATCTTACACGGTAAAACTTAATTTTTTTAATCTCTATATCTTCTCATCTGCATATAACAACTTTCTCTCTCCCATGATTACATGCAGCTACTACTCTCAATTTTTTTATGAACACCAACTATATTTTATTTTATTTTTATTTTATTTTTAGAGTTAGTGTTTAGGATTTAGTCTTTACAATTTAAAGTTGGGATTAAATTTTTTTTTAATTACACAGCATGCTCACAAGGTGAGCACCCCTAAATATGTTGGCCAACGCCTCCTGCATGACAGTAAGTGAAATCTGACGTTGGCAATCTAACGATGTCAAAACTTTTTTTTTAATCTCTCTTATCTGCATGTAACTTTTCTCTCTTTCCTATTAAATTAAAATAAAATTCTCTCTCCTCCCTCCTATTATTAAATGCAACAATCATTGTGATATTGATGTTACAACGTTGTAGTGGTTATAGCTACTATAACAGTGCAGTAACTTCTACAAGGTGCAATAGTTGATATAACAGAGCAGTAGCATTAACAGTGTAGTAGCAGCTACTCCACAATAACTGCTACACGTTGTAGTTGCTACTACATAGTAACTGCTACAATATTATAGTAGTTACACCACGCTTAAAAATCAACACCACAGTTAGAACCGTCAATTTGGGTTGGGTTGGTCCGCTCTGCCAAACAATTTAAGCGGGTTGAGTTGAAATTTTATTAACCCAAGTCCATCGTGGGTCTGCCCACGATGGGCTGGGTTGGCTCGCAGGTTGAAAAACTCGTGTAAGCCAAATTTTATGTAAATTTATTATTTTTTTATTATGATTTTGAAATAAAAATATTACTTTTCATCCAACATTAATTAGTATTTATTTGTGTCCATTTACATTTAAAATACTTATTTCTAAATACATTTGATTGATAAAATTTTTCCGAAGTAAAACGTTGAAGATATAAAACTTGTTTTAATTATTTTTTAAAATTTTTTATGGGTATGCGGGTTGGCCCGCCTAACCCGCAACCGCCTTAGATTGGGTTGGAGATTTCCCAACCTGCCAAGATGTCGGGTCAACCTGCTCCACCCTGCCAAATGGGCAGCCCGCCCCATGGGTTGACCCGTCTGATAGCTCTAACCACAGTGATGGTTGCATGCAATCATAGAGGAAAGAATTGAGAATTTTAATTTAATTTAAGAAGAAAAAATTATTTATTTTAATTTAAGAGGAAAGAGAAAAAAAATTTGTTACATGCAATGCTGATGAGAGAGATTAAAATAAAATGAATTGTGACCACCTCCCATAGTCCATGTCAGATTTCGTTTATACTCGCGTAGGAGGCGTCAAGCAACATATCATTTCCTCTTAAATTAAAATAAATAATTTTTCTCTCTTTCTTCTTAAATTAAAATAAAATTCTCGCTTCACTCTTTTATAATTGCATGCAACAATGATTATGGTACTGATTTTTAAATATAGTGTTGCTGCTACAACTTATAACAACTACTACATAGTTGTAGCCGCTACTATACAATAGTTGGTACAACATGTACCAGTTATTGTGTAGTAGTTACTACAACGTTGTACGTAGCAGTTATTGCACTATTGTAGCAGCTGCTATATAGTAGTTGCTACTGTTGGTCCCGTAAAACCGACAAGAGGGGGTGTATTGCCCTATAAAATATAAAAGAGTTTTTCTCGTACTTTTGACTTAAACAACTACACTTACGAAAATATAATGTACGTAATAAATTGGAGTATGAGACAAAAGATTTATTTTGTTTGCAATCACAAAATTGCTACTCCAAAGAAAGTAGGCTCACTAAACAGAGTCTCTTTCTCGAATAAATCGTCAGAGGCGAAGAAGCCTCATACACGAAAATGAAGTTCAGAAACTTGAAACTCGAACAAAATGAGCGTACAGAAGTGTGTTGTCATGAAAGTAGATGAATCAGAGTTCTATTTATAACTCTTGATCGAATTTATCAAAATGTTGACGTGACGCTCTCCGAGCACCCGGGCCCAATCCATGTGCCCCCACGTAGATGTCATTATCCTCGTCGGCAACGACAACAACAATGACTCCCGGGCGGCTGGACCGTGCTAGCATGGATCCGCCACAACGGCTACGCGACGAAGTCAACTTCGAGTAATTGACTTCGAGTCTGGTCTGCTTTTGTCTGCTTCGGTCATTTGGGTGATCTCGAACATCCAGAATATTGCTCACCCGAACTCATTTTTCATCCTTATTCTCAAGTAGGCTTCCTCCCCGGCTTCTCATCCTTCGGACTGGCACACACAACCTTCTCGCTCCGCCGGTATACTCTTCTGTAACTTCTCATCCGTTGAATGCACCAAGCCTGTCGACTCGATTCCCGAGTCATCCTTCTCGTTTGCCACATCTTCCGCTCAACTTTTTTTATTTCTAAGCTTATGCACATTTAGACACAAGGTTAACAAAACATAACCTAACTTAACTTGGTTGATCACATCAAAATCTACTTGGGATACTAATAGCTACAATGTTGTAACATCAGCACCACAGTAATTGTTTCATGTAATAATAGGAGAGAGAAGAGAGTTTTATTTTAATTTAAAAGCAGTGAGGAAAATATTCTTACATGCAATGGAAGACGCCTCACATATGGATTGTCGCCTAGCACATGCAAGTCGCCTAAAAAATTATATATATATATATATGATTTATAATTTAAAATATAAACGTTCGGTTCAGGTTTAGATTATATATAATAAAATTACACATGCTCACACGATTATCTAATTATTTAATTGGGTAAACCGATATGGAATACTGGTAAATTTGCATGCCTAATCTCGTGCGTCCACTCAACGTCCTCGAATCGATTTTCTAAACTGCGTCTATATTTTGATAATTGTACACTGACTGTACCTTGTGGCCCGGGAAAACAGGCCAAATGGAGCGCAAAAATGCGGTAGGATGGGGTAAGCATATCAACTCGAATCCTGTTTATAGAAAACCCGAGCGCGAGTTTGGAGGAGAGAGAAGGGGAAGCCGGAGGTGGCGGGTCGGTAAGAGGGCTCGCGTTTGCGACTTGGTAAGCGATCGCCTCTCGTTCTCTC
>JBBPFQ010866599.1:0-12096 GCA_037974815.1 Kaempferia elegans
AATTTAAGGAATATTTAAAAAAATATTCTTTTATGGTGTAATTTGGTGATGTGAATTGGAGTTGAAATAGTGTTTGGTGTTGAAATGACACTATTTTAATGTGAAACTAACATCAAATTTAGTGATGTGAGTTGGAGATGATCTAACTCTCACATAACAAAGTGTCAGAAAAGTTGGCACGAATTAATAATCTGTCAAAAACGTGTCAGAAAAGTTGGCTGGCTGCTTGCAAAACGCGACAGCAGAATTGCTCCAAAAGAAAAACTGGTGCGGCGACAGAAGACTTGCAAAAGCTGAGAAAGCTGCGGCGGCTACAGACCGTCACATCGCCCGTTCATCGTCACATCATCCGCCCGTTGCGCCGTACGCACACCTCATCGCACGCTCGTCCTGGCCTCGACTTGCGAGCTCGCGATTCCTCAAAGGCCCTCGTCTGCCTCGCACTGTCGGCGGTCGCACTCGCACACAACTGCTGGGCGCTGTCCGGCTCCAGGCGGTCGCGACCCGCGAGCCACCGACTCCGTGAGTCCGCGTCCGGCGTGAGCCGGCGTCTCCTTTCTACGCGAGACTGCTCCACCTCCACCGGCTCCACGGTGCCACGGTGGAGCACGCCTGTCGCCTGCCGCCTGCGACTCCGTCTCCGACCGCAGCATCGCCAGCACGCCTCGGCCTCGCCCTCGGCCTCGCCCTTGCACACCGGTCACCGTCACAGACCGTGCCGCGCCCGCATCGTTTCCTCGCCGGCTTTCTGGAGATTAAAAACCCCTTTCCGACCGTCGGATGGAGATCGCCGACGGCGTTAGTAAGTCTATCTTCTCCTCTGTCCCTCGCTGGAGTGGTCAAAGAACGCATGGACACTCATGTTACCATTTTTGCTCTCGTTTTCCTTCTCATTTCCTTCTGTTTTATCTATTTTTCCTAGTATTTTTTCTGATCCTTTGTTTTTGATGTCCTGAGACCACCAGATCTTTCAATTTGTCTTTTTTCCTCAGATTTGGGAGTGATTCTTGTTTATTTGTTCTTTTTTAAAATCAAAATTTGGGGGTCCTGTTGCGGGGCGACGTTTTAGGCCAGTAGAACGTTAGTTTGGATCTCTGTATTCTTTTCCTGCTTGTGCTTTCGTGATTATTTTTGGGTTTTAGAAGAGTCTGACGGACTGTAGTGTTTTTGGGTTTTTTTTTTCGAGAAAATTGTTTTGGGCTTCTAGATCGGGTTGGGGATGGCGTCTGTGAGAATGTCATCGCCCAGAACGCGGGAGCCGAAGAAGCCAACCCGGTTGGAGCGGACGAAGGTGAAGCCCCGCCCGCCGGCCCTGCTGCAGTCTGTGAAATCGCTGCCGCTGGATTACAGGTTCACCAGCGGGTCGCCTTCGTCTGCCGAGAGCAAAAAGGGCGAACATAGATTCGGCAGTCTGAATGAAAAGGAGAAGAAGGAGAAGGCTACTGGGGAAGTAAATGTGGAGGAGGATTCACCGTACAATTCCAAATCCAGTTCGCGAGAGCACAGACCTTTAGGAGAAGTTAAGGATCTCGATGATGCGAAAGGGAATGAGGAATCGCCATACAGCTCAAAGACAACTTCTCGTGAGCAGAGAACTGCGGGAGGAGATGAAAGAGAAGATACGACAATGAGTTCAGCAACTTCTAAAATCACGGCGATCTCCTTATCGAGGTCTGATTCGACTGGGGAGACACCAGTTCGTACGTCGCGAAAAAGGTCAGTCTTTTTGTTTTTTCCCTCTTAATTAGTCCAAACACTCTACCCGACTCCTCACTGATAATTTTTGCGCTTAATTTGCATAATGTTGAGCGAACCATATTGTGGTATTGATATGATAAATTGGATAACTATTGATTCGTTTTGCAATGCTTTCAAACTCTTTGCTTGGATATTCACACTGAAAGTTTCTCTGTGTTCTTTCTGGTGGTTCGTGGTTCTTCTCTTGTAACTAAGTTCCTGGTCAAAGTTTCTCAAATCTCAGTTTACCATTGTCTTAATATTAATCTCACTAGTGTATATTTCAATGCTCTCACTACCAAGTGCTGCTTTTTTTTGCTAACTTGATGTACTCAATCAGCTGATAGACTAAGCAAACAATGATTTTTACATTATTCTACTACTTCTTTGATTGTAGAATAATTTATTGTGAATTGAGTATATTGTTACACACATGCTCACATTTGGAATTTTTATTTAGAGGAGTTTTGCATAACGTGGTTATTTAATTATCTCCTTTGCCGATTACTATAAATTGTGACATTTAATTATTTTTTTTATATTTAGTCACGCTACTGGCATAATTTGCACATTTTTGATAATTAATATGTTCGATACGCTATCTTTTGAGTGTGATAATATTTGTTTCCCAGAAACTTCAAACGTGGTGCCAACTTTCAAATGGTGATTGGGTATTAGGAACAATAATATCATCTTCTGGATCAGAGTCTGTAATATCTCTTCCTGATGGTGAAGTGAGTGTTTCGAGTTCTCTCATGTTTAAATGGAAATATCCAAGTAAGTACTTGTCCTTTATATGTCTGTTAATCGGGAAACTTTTTTTTCTTTTCTTCAGGTTGTAAGGCTCAACACTGAAAGCTTGTTACCTTCAAATCCTGAAATTCTTGATGGTGTTGATGATCTCATGCAACTTAGTTATCTACATGAACCATCAGTGCTGTACAATCTACACTTCAGGTACTCCAGAGATATGATATATGTGAGTACATGCACCCATTCCTAGACACCCTCCCAAATAATAAAATCTTCAATACCTTTTTACTTGTCTTGACCTCTTCAATTTCTTTATATGTTTGCAAGATAGACTAGAGCAGGACCAGTTTTGGTTGCTATTAATCCATTCAAAAAGGTTCATCTTTATGGAAATGAGTTCATTGAAGCATACAGGAATAAATCTATGAACAGCCCTCATGTTTATGCAATAACCGATACTGCCATCCGTGAAATGATACGAGGTATGGGTATAGTTTCATTTAAGAATGCAGTCATTATTATCTCCTATTTTCTGATTGATAATTTTCTTTCTTTAATTGCAGATGAAGTCAATCAATCAATCATTATCAGGTTAGCATATTGTTTGATGGTTTGGAACCTTAAAATCATGATCCTTGTTATTAGTAAAAAAATATTTATGAAAATAGGGAATCATGATGTATGAAATAATGTTGCAACTAGCTAATTTTGTTAGTTGTAGTTTTGCTATGTTTTTCAGTATTATTTCTAAAAACTGTTAATTGAATCTGGTGTCTTTTATTTGCTTAGTTAGATTATGATTCTGTACATAATATGAGAATGACTAATTTTAATTGGTTTGGTAGTGGTGAAAGTGGAGCAGGGAAAACTGAAACTGCAAAAATAGCAATGCAATATCTGGCTGCTCTCGGTGGAGGCAGTGGTATTGAATATGAAATTCTACAGACAAATCCGATACTTGAAGCTTTTGGAAATGCAAGAACATTACGAAATGACAATTCCAGTCGCTTTGTAAGATAATTTATTTATTCTTAGCCTTTGTCTTATGTTTAGCGGATGCCTTCTCTAACATTCCCTGGCAAATTTTTTACTGCAACATATGTTAGATATTCTATTGATTTTAAAAATGCAAGTTAGACGTGCTAATTCTTGCTGTAGTTCTGGAATTGCTGCCATTCTTTCCAAATCCATTGTCATTTTACAAAATCTCGGTTTCTTGCCACAGGGCAAACTGATTGAAATCCATTTCAGTGTGACTGGAAAAATTTCTGGTGCCTCAATTCAAACATGTAAGTTTATTAAATTTTTGTCCATTTGTTTCTCATTCCTCCATTTGAATGACTTTGTTATCTTTGTTTTTTGTGATTGACTTTGTTTGCATGGGCAGTTTTACTTGAGAAGGTACTCTATCTGCCTCATTCTCTTTTTTTCCTTAGTTTTGCTTAACCTTCGTTACTGATATAGAATCCTTTCTCCCTTGTGCAGTCAAGAGTGGTACAATGTGCAGTTGGTGAACGTTCATACCATATTTTTTATTATCTATGTTCCGGAGCTACCAAATCTCTAAAAGGTACATCTTCCTTTTTTTTTGCCTCATCATGGTAGTAAACTTCTATTTCTGCACTGTGTCCTAACTGTAAGCATGACAAATTGTTTTATTAAATGTATAATATCAGAGGGTCATATATTATTTGAGCTGAAGTGTTAATTGTTTCTGAAAAGAGTGTTTGTAGCAACAAATATATTTAGCATGGTCTGGAAATGAGATTCATCACTTAGTAATATAATCAAAGACTAGCAGAGGATTTAATTGTTGGATAATTTGGTCTCTGATTTTAACAATTTATGAAGTATTAACAATTTAGTACTCCTGAATTAGCAAGAAATTGGATGAGTTTGAGCATCTTGGGTGCAAGGATGAGGATCCTTTTGTTTATTTCTTATTTTCCTAGTGCATTTGGGTTGCGATGAAGGATGTTGGTGATTGTCAATATGACAATTGTGAGATTTCAAGTAGTCATTGACTCATTGTTGTCATATTCACTTATCATGACTCACTTTATTTACTCCATTTGATCCTTTGAGCCCTTTGGAACCATAATCCAGGTCATATAAGTGATGTACTGATGCTAGAGCATACACTAGTCATTGTTGGCCTTGTTGGGACAGCTGAAACCTAATCGGATTGTTAGGCTGTTAGCTTGGACCAAAATTTTGGTTTACTCAGCTTATCAATATGATGTGGGTGGGTTTGTAGCTGAACTATGTTATTTTGTTAATAGACTAATTGTATATAATATTTACAGATTATTTATCAATATGTATTAGATATTTATTTGAAGGGGAACCTGACACAACGGTAAAGTTGATGCCATGTGACCTTGAGGTCATAGGTTCGTGCCGCAGAAATAATCTCTTGCAAAATGCAAGATAAGATTGCATATAATAGGTCCAATGTGACTGACCCTTGTTCGGAACTGCACTGGTGGGAACTTTTTGCACTGGGCTGCCCTTTGTGTATTAGATTATTTATCTATATAATATGTACAGATTATTTATTGTAGCTAGTGATTGATCGAAGTTACTCAATTTTATTGTACATATCACAAAGCTGTGCTAATTGTCAAAGAACAAGCAATATCTGAAGCACGAACAATATCTGCATTTGTTGACACACTTTCCCATGGAGCTGCATCTAATTCTCCAGGAACTTGCATGGAAATGGCATTCACTTTAGTTTACTCAATGCATTCATTTGTGATACCATACTCCATTGCTCCTCAATGTTCAACTTTAGATTAGTTAACTTAATTGTTAAGCTGCTACTGATTTTTGGTTACCTCTCTGCATTCTACTTCATTCGACTCTAGAATTTCATGTTATTTTAAAGGGTATCGTAGCCATAGAAGCTTTGCACAATGATGGTAATTGCATGCTATGAAGACATCTAAAAGAATCTATATTGATTCTATATCTCTGAATAGAATAATTTGCTTGTTCCCATAATAATTAACTGTCCAATGATACATTTTGATGATTCCTAGATCATATATAATACTAATTATGAAACCAATTGCTACTTGCATAACCTAATTGTAAATATCATTCAATTTTAAATTTATATATAAATAGATGGCCTATCTTGCTTGTATTCTTTCCGTTTTGCCCTTGTTGATGTTACACATTGTATTATTCATGCAAATTAAAAGATCTTATGTAGTTACCTCGTGCTGTCATTATCTTGTTAACTAGCTCTTTGTTTTACTCAGCAAAACTGAATTTGAGGAAAGCAGATGAGTATAAATATTTGAAACAGAGCAATTGCTATACTATTGCTGGGGTTGATGATGCTGAAATGTTTCATCATGTTATGGTATGTCATCTAACAACACAATTCACCACTTTGCCATTCCCAAGGAAGAGAACATTTTGGTTAATACATCATAGATTGTTGCAGAAAGCTATGGAGGTTGTCCATATCAGCAAAGAAGATCAAGAGATTGTATTTGCCATGCTTGCTGCAGTGTTGTGGTTTGGTAACATCTCTTTTACAGTGATTGATAATGAAAATCATGTTGACGTTGTTGCAGATGAAGGTATAGTATTCAGACTCGAATTATATTGAATTTATCCAATCGTGTTTTTGCTTGTCATTAGTAGATCATGTTATTAAAGAACTTCAATCATGTTATTTTTCACCAATGTTCTAGTCTGTTACTATTTGTACAAATGAATGAATGAGAATTAAGTGCAATTTCTCCCTTTCACTTTGCATATCAATAACAGAGAACTGATTTATGAGCCACAACAAGTTTTGTCATAATTGGCGCTGCCTTCGAAACTACAAATGAGCTTTGCCAAGTTTCCATTTGGGCATTTCTCCAGTTTGCATTCTCGCTCAGTGGATAGTCTGACACATGTAACTGTTTTATTTCTGCGCTGATTGGTTAGAGTAATTATTTTAGGCAGATAGATCTGGATAAATAGTTTCTAAGTTATCTGTTTGAGATAAAAGGTTATATGGACTTACACTACTGTATGCTTTCTTCCATTCTAGCCTGCATTCTTCACAGTATTCTGAACTTGCAAACTAGCCCTATCTGAGATGCATTAGCTACAACAGTGATACAGTAATCTTGTCTACACCTTGGTTATTTTTGGATCATTTGTTAGGTTCTAGTTAATAATTTGCTTCTTTAAAATTTCTATTGCAAGATTGATTTATTTCTCTTGTTCCATTTCTTGATATCGAATACAATTCAGCTGCACAAACTGTTGCTAAGCTTATCGGGTGCACTATCTCTGCACTTAAGTTATCCCTGTCAACACGCAAGATGAAGGTCGGCAATGATAACATTGTACAGAAACTTACCCTTTCTCAGGTTTGTTGTCTTCTGCTCATTAAGTCCTAATGAATGAATTATGATAGGCGTCTCATTTATACTTTTCTTTTGTGTTTGATAGGCAATTGATACAAGAAATGCCTTGGCAAAATCCATATATGCGAGTTTGTTTGAGTGGCTTGTTGAACAGATTAACAAATCACTTGGACTAGGCAAACGTCGCACTGGTAGATCAATCAGCATTCTCGATATCTATGGATTTGAATCTTTCGATGTAATAATCTTCTAAATCACTTACATCTTCTGCTTACCATTTTGGTAAAAACCACTGTTCATGGCTGATTTATTTTCCTTGTTCTCACAGAAAAATAGTTTTGAACAATTTTGCATCAATTATGCTAATGAAAGGCTGCAGCAACATTTTAATCGCCACCTGTTCAAGCTGGAACAAGAGGTACTTTTTTTTTTAAAAAATTAGATCGACAACTTATCTTTCGTTGTGAAACACCTACTTGATATTCTCCAGTAAACAAATGTTGTGTTTTTGGTACAAGAGGTTTCTATCAGATTGATAATGTTGAGCAACTTACCTGATTGATATATATAACCATTAAACTAGTTTGTCCAATGTGTCGGGTGTTGATTTCCATGGTCTCTATTTCCCTAATGTACGTTTATGAATCACCACAACAATGTCTCATGCTAATATTTGAGTGCATTCGATAAACAGTGATAAAGTGAGAGGTACTTTGTGGCTAATTCTTGCTTGGACTTGTAGGTGGGCATCTAACTTAATATATACCCCTTTTTTGTCACCACCTGTATTCTGATACTTCTCAGTTATAGGTGTTCAATATGTGGAGTGGCTTGTTTGCTAAGAGTTAAATACACTTTTTAATTACTAAACTTGCAGTGCACTCATAGTTTCATACAAAAGATTTGCTCTTAATACATTATCAGATTTGATTATCTGACTATTTAACCCAAAATATCAAGTCTTAGGAGTTAGGACTATGTTTCTGTATTATTTACACATGCCCACTGATTTGTATTTGCATTTCTGGTACTATTTTCTTTAGTTTTTTTTTATCAACACTCTTGTTGAAGTGTAGTTCCACAATTCTTATATATTTGGCATTCTGGAAAACATGCTTTGTAATTTATGAACAGATTGTTTTCTCATAATATAAGGTGCTTTATCTGATTTTTTTTTACATATTCACATTGTTACATTTCCCAGGAATACATTCAAGACGGCATAGACTGGGCAAAAGTTGACTTTGAGGATAATCAAGATTGTCTAAATCTTTTTGAGAAAGTATGTGATGTCCTTCACTATATTTTTGGATTAATTTTTTTTTTTAAACTTGGGTGTTTATGGTTTCCTGCTCCTGTATGTTTTTTTTTGCCATTTCTTTGTCGTTCTGTTTCTTTAGCATCTGTTAACTGCATAATCTGAAGATAAAATGATCATCATCATGTGTTAGTCCCAATTGTTTGTGGTTAGCTTCAAAGATGCGAACAAGCCATCCAACTCTAAGTAAATAAAAAAAGTGGAACTTGTAATACTTTTTCGGGGAATTATCCGTGGCTGACAAACTTTCATATTTTATTTAATATGGTTTCTTTAACTATGATGGTAACATTATACCATTTTTCAAATTTTTTTTAATAGAGCTTTGATAGTCCATTGTTGCCCTATTGTCACTTGAACTGTAAGTTTCCTTTTCAAATACTTGTAAAGGGATTCATTTAAAGATGCTTTTGGTGCAGAAACCATTGGGATTGTTGTCTCTCTTGGATGAGGAATCCACTTTTCCAAATGGAACTGATCTTACATTTGCGAATAAACTGAAGCAGCATCTGAATTCTCATCCTTGCTTCCGAGGAGAAAGAGGCAAAGCTTTCACAGTACAGCACTACGCAGGGGAGGTTGCTATTTAACCCTAATTTTTTTCCTAGTCAACATTCCTGCATAATTGTTTAAGCTTTTGATCCTAAATATTTTTTTAGGTTGTCTATGACACAACTGGGTTTTTGGAGAAAAACAGAGATTTACTTCACATAGATTCCATTCATCTCCTTGCTTCTTGCACATGCCGTCTTCCTCAAGATTTTGCATCAAAAATGCTGTCTCAATCTGAAAACGTAGTAACTAATCCACATCGATCGGGTGTTGCTGATTCACAGAAGTTGAGTGTTGCTTCTAAGTTTAAGGTAAAAACCACAATAAACAACTATGAGCTTTGTGGATTGCATTATTAGATTGTTTATTCGATGTTTTCTTATGCTCGGTTACATCTCATCAACAACTTCTTTAAATTTGTTAACTTCTCTAGCAACTCAGTTCCTAATCGCGGTCCATATTTTCTTTTGCACTCTTCAGGGGCAACTATTTCAACTGATGCAAAGACTTGGGAATACAACACCTCATTTCATACGTTGCATTAAACCAAACAACTCACAAAATCCAGAAAAATTTGAGCAAGGACTTGTTCTTCAGCAGCTTAGGTGTTGTGGCGTTCTAGAAGTCGTTCGTATCTCTAGATCTGGCTATCCTACTAGAATGTCTCACCAAAAGTTTGCCAAAAGGTAAATCACTATTCCTACCGTAATTTCAGTGCTGGATGCCGTTCCTTTAAGCATTGGTATATTTCAGGTATGGTTTTCTTCTTCTTGAGAGTGTTGCATCTCAAGATCCTTTAAGTGTCTCTGTGGCAATACTTAAACAGTTCAACATTCATCCTGAAATGTATCAAGTTGGTTATACTAAGTTATTTTTCCGAACCGGACAGGTGAGTGAGAAATTTAATATCGATCATGGTTAACTTTTAACATATTACATTTGTTAGTATAAGAACAATTGTGTTGCATCATCCCAATTATAAAAATGTTTTATCTAGAGAAATCTCATGTGACTTCTTATGCATGTTTCATTCTATCAATAGATTGGTGTTCTTGAAGACACAAGAAACCGAACTCTACATGGAATTTTAAGAGTGCAAAGCTGTTTCAGAGGCCATCAAGCTCGGCGCTGCGCGAGAGAACTAAAAAGGGGAATTCTTACATTGCAATCATGTAATTTCTTACATTGAATTAAGTACTAATTTCACAGTCATTGTAAGACCTGACCTTTTGAATTGACATACAGTTATTCGAGGCGAGAAGACAAGGCGAATATACTCTGGTTTGCTTGCAAGGCACAGAGCTGCAATAGTGTTACAGAGGAATGTAAAATCTCGAGCTGCTCGGAAGAACTTCGTCACTGCCCGTAGTGCTTCAATAGTGATCCAGTCTGGTAACACGTTTACTACTCGAGTTCAGTTGGTTTTACTCATCTTCTTCGATAATTTATCACTAAGCGATCACCAATGGATCGAGCAGTAATCCGAGGATGGCTTGTTAGGAGATGTTCTGGTGATATCACATTACTGAATGCGAGCAGGTCTTTTGCAGATAAAAAGGTGAATACTCCTTTCTCTGTGCTACAAATCGACAATATCTTCTCTCTGTTCAGCATGCTTCCTCGCATGATCTTTTTCAGGGAGGAGAAGCAGAGCAGGTCATTCTGAAGGCGTCTGTTCTGGCAGAATTGCAAAGAAGGATCCTTAAATCGGAAGCCGCGCTGAGAGATCAAGAAGAAGAAAACGACATACTCCACCAGAGGCTGCAGCAGTACGAGAATCGATGGTCGGAGTATGAGCAGAAGATGAAAGCCATGGAAGAAGTGTGGCAGCGGCAAATGGTATCCTTGCAGTCCAGTCTCTCGGTTGCCAAGAGAAGCCTTGCCGTCGACGATGCAGAGCGGAATTCCGACGCCTCAGTGGAGCAAAGCTGGGGCAGTGCGGACTACGGCCGGTCCAAGGGAAGGGAGGAGAACGGCACGCCTCGATTGGTCTCCCGACTGGTCGACAGGGACATGAGTGCCAGCCTGAGCGTCATCAACCGCCTGGCGGAGGAATTCGATCAACGGACGCAGGTGTTCGCCGACGACACGAAGTTCTTGGTGGAGGTCAAGTCCGGCCAGGCGGAGGCAAGCCTGAATCCCGACAAGGAGTTGAGGCGGCTGAAGCAGGACTTCGAACTGTGGAAAAAAGACTTCAGCACACGCTTGCGCGAGACGAAGGTGATCATAAACAAGCTCGGGAGCGACGACACTGGTTCCGACAAGGGGAAGAGGAAATGGTGGGTGAGGTTGAATAGCTCTAGGATACTATGAATTGAAATACTTCCGTTTGATTCCATTTCAGTTGTTTCCTGTGAATTTGGATTCATGTTCCAAAATTAAGATAGCTCTGCTGTTGCGTGTTGTTGCAGAGTTGCAGAGAGTGAAACAAGATCCTATTAGAAAAACTTGTATTGTATAGGGACACAAAACACCGTGTTTTTGCGCATGTATGCAATCCATGAATGCGCCTTTTAGATTTGATCAATCTACCTTTGTTTGTTGAGCATCTCTGTCTAGTTTTCCAGTTCAAATCAAGATGCAATACTAGGCAGAATTTATTGTGAAATAATATTATTGAGTTTGTAGTTTGTTATTATTATGGCCATAATATATCAGTTATCTTTCATAACTATCATAATTATTACTATGATAATATATGCTTTTTAATGATATTTATTTGTTTTCTAATTTAGGTATTTAATTTTTACTGATTAATTTTAAAGGAGATCGATTTAATTCTATGGAAATTTTTCATTGGATGTCAAGTTAATTTAGGAAGCACAGATGGAAAATGATGGAGGCCCAACACCATGAATAATTCGAACACAATGGATACAAACAGAGCTAGAAATTCATATTAGGAGTGAAATACATGTGTTTACGTTAAAGTGAAAGAAAATACCACTAATGATAAGAACCAAGTATCCTTTCTAAGCTAGCTCTCACAATAAAACCACTATCCCATAAAAATCAACCTCTAGGCCGTGTCTCAGTTCCAGTGGTTAATCATCCTCTCAGACTATCTATTGATCATCACCTTGGTAAGTTATTACCTCACGAACTAGCTAATCAGATACAAACCCCTCGAACGGATTCCTCCTTTTGCTCCCCAACCTAGGGGCTATTAGTAACTGTTTCTAATTGTTGTTCCCCTCCCGCCTTAGGGTAGGTTCGAAACCACAAAGGCCACAAAACCCACAACTCCACTGCAAACCACAACGCTACAAAAATCAATCACTCTCTTCCTCATTAACCATAAAATCTACAAAAACCACAGGGAGGGGGCGCCCCCATCGCCTCTGGATCCATCCTGAC
>JBBPFQ010866704.1:0-12095 GCA_037974815.1 Kaempferia elegans
GGGTGTGATAATCTATAGGATGATAAAATTTATATTTTGATTCTGATTCCTGTTTACTAAGTATTAAAAATGAGAATAAAATATATTTTATTCTCATTCCAATCTCCTAAATTTGTCTATCAAGCACCCTTGATTTTCTACTTAAAACTCTTGATTTTGATCATCTAGTAGAAAAAGAATAGCATTGATTTAGCACACTATCTTTTTAGAAATTATTGTATGATAAAATTATTTTTATACAAAGATTATGCTTATTCCTTCTCCAACATAAAAGTATTGTATTAAGATATAAATAGTATTAGATAATGTGCTATTTCTTAAAATAAAAAAGCTGCCAATGTGAACTTTTTAACTATAAAAAAGAAAACTTTGGGAATCTTTTCCAACAAAGGGTAAAACACTAACACTCATGCATGTGACCTTTATTTATAATCTTTGGACCATTTTGCAAACAAAAGAAAAGAAAATAAAATAATAAAGAAAAAGAATTATGACAGTGAATTCCTTTTTATAATTTTTGAAAAAGCTAAAAAAAAAAGATGAAGTGATCTGGTCCCTACATAAAGGACACGCGTTTTCGTACTACGCAATGCTAGCCGCTGGATGCGAACCTCTCTCTCTCACACACCTTCGCGGATCGCTCTTGCTTCTCCCTTTTAAACTCCGCGGTCGTTGACGGCGGAAACACGCGATGGCCGGCGTCGGCGATTCCTCCGGCGTCGGTGCCGGTGGTGCTTCCTCTGACCGCTCCTTCGGTCGCCACATTCTTCGCCACCCGGCTCTGGCCGATCCGCCCTCGCCTCAGCTCGCCAATCCCCCTCTCAGCTTTCATTCACTCTTGCACAAGCTCATCCCTCTGCCGTATCATGAGGCTCCTGTAGAGGACCCTTGTCCGCCGCATCCTCCGCCGCAAAATCCGGTGGCGGAGGTTAAGGAGCGCTCGGCTTTTAGGGTGCCGATACCCCATGATTTACCGCCCGGCCCTTGGGAGCCTGAAGATATTCTTCCATCTCGGCCTCCGAATGACGATTCCCGGGAATCGGAAGAATGCGGGAAGAGTTCTGATGATCGGAATGACTCTTTGGTAAGTGCTCCTACTGCTCGTCGTCCGTCGCGGCCGAATAGATACGAAAAAGCTTCGAGGAATTCGCAGAATTCATTACGGGAACAGAGGCTACGAGGCAATGGACGCCCTGGATATGGGAATGACACTCCTGCTGATAACCCTAGGTCGGACCTTTGGCACGGTTATCCAAAGATTAATGCCGGCGATGGTCCTTCTGGGTATAGACGCCAGCACAAAACGTATGAAACTGGAGATCAGTATCAGAGGAAGCACATGAATCTAGGGTATTCCCCTCACGCACTGCGCTGGAAGCCAAAGACGACTGAGCAGAGGCAACCACAAGGCTTGGTGGAGAAGAAAAAGGGGAAGGTGGAGTGGGTTGCAGTGACTAGGATGCAATGCGTGAATAGGAATTCAGAAGCAGGCGAACGCAGCCAACAGGAACTGACAGATGACGGATGGCAAACAGTTTCTGGCAATGATCCTTATCAGATTGAATTTGCTTCAAATTTCGACAAACTTGAGGTTGAGGAATTAGATATGGATCTCAAACCTCCCAAAGATTTCGAGGATGGGAGTTCATCTGGATATGAACTTGTGAGTGGAGAAGAGAAAGAAAAAGAAAACCCTTCTTCTGAAGATGGTGGTGCTGGTCAAGAGGATATTTTAGCCAATGAACATACTGATTCTCTGACACTTCAGGAAGACCCATCTCAAACCCACGTAAAGAAACGTCCTCCAACTCCATTGGCTGAGGTATGTAATCTTTGATTAACAATTAATATGATCCCATTGCAATCTTGTGCATTTCTCTAAAATTTTAATTTTCTCACATGATATCTTTTTCCACAATTTCTTGTTTGGATATTGCATCCCATAAGATCTAATTTTTTTGCATTTAATAGCACAAACTTCACAGAAACATCATGGACCATGAGGTCCAACTCTCCAAGATTACAAAAGTAAATGTCTACGCAAATGACCTTCAAACTGAAGCATGACAACTTTTAAGCAGGCTTAATTTGAATATTGATGTCCTAAAATGATATCTGTGTGTGATGGATATGAATATTTATTGTGAAAATTTGTTTTGCTATTTACATCTTTAAAGCTTTTCTTAATGGGTATGACAAACTTGCTATCGTGTCTGCCTTTTAAGATCTATGACAAATTCTTTGCTTGACTTTGGATGAAAACATGGAGGTTTGATTCCAGTTTTTAGCGTGAAGTATAATTTTGTGGACTTTTCTATTGGTCTCATGAAGCTCGGATTTCCATAATTTGCTTACAATTTCAGTGGCATGCTCACAGTATCAATTCCTAGACACTTGATGTTGTTTCTTATATTCTTTCCCATGGTTCTTAATTTTCTTCAACAAAATCTTGGTTTTCTTTCTGTCAATAAATTTTCTTATTTATTTTTAATGTACACAATATCATTTTGAAGATTCTTGTGGCATCGTTTACCTCAAGAAGAATTTGAACCATGCAATGCTTTTATCCAATGACTTTCATACCGTACAGCTCTTGAAAAATCAATATTGGTTCCAAAAGATATCCTCACAGTTGCCTGGGCATAAATACTTTTATAGCTGTTAAAATTTATGTTCGAGGATATGATTAAACTTCAGAGACTCGCATGCGTATAATGATCTTGTTTTAAAGTGATTCTAAAATGTCCAAGACCATTAACAAATTTTGATCAAAGAAAGTCATCAGTAGGCTTAAGTTTTATCTAGTGCTATAGCCCTTTCACTTCACTTTATTTCATCTGCAGTTTGATGGATCAAAGCCTCGTATAAGGCAGCAAATATCAAGACATGGGATGAAACATAGAGGGATTGAGTGTCGCTCTGACATAAAAACTTTTTCACCTGGGTTTGTTTCAGTTTATGAGTCTTTACTACCATCAGATGATGAAAAAGAGAATCAAAATCTATTACTGAAATCACTAACAGAAATAATCAACAAAGAGTGGCCCAATGTGAAGTTGCATCTCTATGGATCTTGTGCTAATTCTTTTGGGTTCTCAAACAGTGATGTTGATATTTGCCTTTCAATTGACGAATGCAAGAGCAAGAATGATATATTGTTGAAACTGGCAGATATTTTGCAATCAGAAAATTATCAAGATGTAGAGGTATGAGGAGATCTAATTGTTTATTCTATGTGCTTTAAATTTCAGATCTAGCGGATTAATTTTTCAACTATTTTTGTATTGGGACTTTTCAACTTTTAGCATTTCTCACACTGTTACATGAAAGAATTTTTTAGTTTTTTGTCAGTAAAGAAGGATTTTTTCCTTAACCAACTTTTTTTAACATATCTAAAGAATACATCTGTGAGACAAATATTGATTGCACTGGGATTATACATGTTTATGATATATTAGTTTTGTTTTATAAATATATTTGATTTGTAGTTCATATTGAGTAGTACACTATATCACATTATTATAACGATTCTCAATTGAATGAATTTGTAATTTTAATATTGTTAAACAATTCCCTGATTTATGAGTTTACAAGGACCCATACATTGTCGTCTGTCCATTCTGAACTCCATTAGCATTCCAAACAGGGGATGGTTTTAGCGCACTAAGCCCAAGTGAAAAAAGACAACTATGTGTGTATATTTTTGTGATAATTTTTGTCGCATGTAATTCAACAATGAAGAAGATCTCGGGTTTACAAAGTTACACTTTATGAAGTCTACTCTAAAATTAAAAACCATGTAGATGAAGAGATAGTAAATTAATATAGATAAATCAATTTTTTAAGGAATATAATACTAGTTAATTGTATTGATTTTGAACATAACTTGTGTAGGTTAAGTAATGGATGATCTAAACCCTTTGGTTTATAATACAAGCTAGGTAGTTGAGCAAAAAAGTTGTTTTAGTAAAGGAACGAATACTTACAATTGAGTTCTAACGTGAACACTTTATGATTCTAGTCTTGTTAATTTCCTTTTGCTTTTGTAGCTAATCATCAATAAAGAAAACAGTAACTTTATTTTCTAGATGTTTTAGAAATTATTTTTTTGATTCACAATTCTCAAACTTCTAACATCATAATTTCTTTGTTCTAACTCGACCTTGAAACAACAAGAAGGTATTTGTTTCCTTGTATTTCAGGCATTGAAGGTGTGAAAAACTTTTACTTGCAGGCTATCACTAATGCTCGGGTTCCTATCGTGAAGATGACAGACCCATCGACCGGCATTTGTTGTGATATATGCATCAACAATCTTCTAGCTGTGGCAAATACGAAGCTTCTAAGTGATTACGCAAAGATAGATAACAGGTTACACCAATTGGCTTATATTGTGAAACATTGGGCAAGGTCAAGAGAAATGAATAGCACTTTCGAAGGCACCCTTTCTAGCTATGCGTGAGTAATTCCACAATTTTTTTTTTGTTATTGTGAGTTTTCTAGAAAATGAACAAAATTATTATTATAATTTTTTTAAACATTTTTTAGGTATGTACTCTTGTGTATTAACTTCTTACAACTGCGCGAACCGGCCATCCTACCATGTTTACAGGTGTGTTTAACTATTTATAGCAGTACTGCAGGATGTGTTTCCATGTGAATAGATAGACACTTTCCAAAAAGCAATATAGATCTATTGAAGCCAATAAAACTCTAGTGAAGCATGATTCATGTCCTTCATCTTGATAGAGAATTGCTAAGTTGAAGTAAAGTTATTCGAGGGCATGGTGTATGACAAGGTTACTTGTCGTCCGACCTTGTAAATGTTTAAGAGCATATACGAGAAACCATGGCAAACTTCTAAGTTAACTTCTTTGGTCAAACATTCACACTCATCCATCATTTATTAGGAAATGGAGCTAACTTATCTGTTGACGGTGGAAGATACTGATTGTGCTTATTTTGATCAAGTCGATGAACTCCATAATTATGGTGTTCTAAACGACGAAAGTCTTGCAGAATTAGTTTGGGGGTTCTTCCACTACTGGGCCTTCACCCACAAGTATTCTGATCGATAATCTTCTAAAACTTAATCATCTACAGGAGTTGAAACTATAAATGATAAATTATGCTGTCCCTGTTGCTCGTTTAAGAAACTAACGATTAGTTGATGAATGATGAATATATATGCTCAAGTAATTGTGTCTGATGCCATACATGTAAAAAAAGTAGTATAGAAGAATCAAAAGAAAATAGCACAAATTGAGGATGCAAGTCTTATTAAAACATAAAGTAGTAGAGAAGGAAAGAGAAGTCAAGAACATGATAGCAAAGTTAAGAAATCAGATAACTCAAGAACATGAAAAGTCAAGTAAATAGGCAGCCAAAGCACTATAATTTTTACCGTAGATGTTGATGGAGGATGGAGGTGGTGTCGCTGCAGATCTTGATGGAGGTCTGTGCCGATGCTGATGGAGGTCACCGCCGAGCGAGGTCAGGGACGTGGGTGTCGGCGAGGGAGAAGTGAGCGAGGTCGGGGTGTCGGCGCCGAGCGAGGTCGGGTGTCGGCAATGAGAGGTTGGGTGTCGCCGAGAGAGGTTAGGTGTCGTCGGGGTGTCGCTGAGAGAGGTTGGTGTCGCGGGTGTCACCCAGAGAGGTCGGTTGTCGCGAGAGGAGAGTCGCGATGTCGCGAGTTCTCTACTAGGGCACGGGGAAGGTTTCATGGGTGCGGTCGAACGAAGGATAATTTTGGTATAGTAAAATTTTGTCCGCAATGTAATCCAGGATTACATAGCTTTTGCTTTGTAATCCAGATTACAAAAGTTTGTTAACTTTTGTAATCTGGATTACATTACAATACAACAGTAAATTAATACCAAACAACGGAATCCACTATGTAATGTAATCCATATTACATTACAAGCTGGATTACGGGCTACCAAACGCAGCACAAAATGAGTGAACACAGAACACAGGAACGCCACGCATAAATATTTTTAAATAATTGTCCTTTTATTAGTTACTTGCATAGGTTCGCAGAAAAATTGATCCTGCTGAAGCAAAATAGTGCAACTGATTGGAAAATCATCAAAACCACCAATCACCGGCTGATCATTTCAATTTGTCAAAGAGCTTAAGGGCAGCCTGTATTTGATTTTTCAAAAAGAAAGAAATTTCAGGTTAACCGTGTTTACTTAGTCGTAATAGAAACCATCAAAAGAATACTTACACAATGATCGACACACTTCCAGTAATCGAAGTACTGCCCAGTACAATGCTTGTGTCCGGATTCATCCCCTTTGATTCTTTCAACACATGCCTGGCAAAGTTGAGCACATATAGCTCAGTCGGCCGATTTATGATGCTAATTAGAAAATAATCAGCACACGATAAATGAAGATATAGTAGGTGCCATAGGTAATTCTTGGTTAATATTAAAGGTAAATAAAAAGTCTAGTTAACAAACAATCTATCATTCTGAAAGAAGGTGGGATTGGTATCACATGTATTGATAAAAAGGAAGCGACACAAAAATGTTGGAATTGAATTTAGTATGTTAGAACTGGAGAATAAAAGATGAACAATCAAGCAAATGGATGAATGGAAGAAAAAAAACTCAAAGAAAGTGGAAACTCAATCACTACAAGTTCACTTTGTTTCAACTCTTAACCACCTAACCTTTATCTTACTAATATTATGTTCAGTATTTCCAAATGTCTCTGGGTGGATGATTTGCAAAATTGGTCAAGCCCCAAGGAAACAAAATAAAAAACATGTATTGTATGAGTAAGGGTTTTGAATCCAACTATTTTGTGAATTTGTACACGTCTTAAATAATAAGATATGCTTACTGTTTTACTTAACCCATGCATCAATAATAGCTTCCAATATTTTTAGAGAAAAAGCAAAGAGGTCATCAACCTCTCAGTGGCAACATCTTTAATGGATAGAAATGCAACGCCAGCAATTTAACTAATTGTTGGCCAGTTCATCCACATTCTCTTTCTACTCTCACTTTCACCATAAGCCTTTTCCATATTTAAATGGCATAAGCTTCGTATCAACAGAAATCATAGTTTTATGATTACATTATAAAATATATTGTAATTGTTGGTAAGCTAGGGGACTTGAGCATAGCAATGCAGTGATTATGGAGTTCTGAGTGTGGTGGAGCACGTGCTAACCATCTCAAAAGTTTGAGCTATTAAAAATGATGAGAAGCTAATGAAGCACCCTAGAATTGAGTGTCTATACAAGGGAGATGCACTTGAGGTGCTTCATAGGGCACTGTAGGCATATAAGCTGATTTGGCGATTAAGCACAAGTCTCACGTCCACACTAAAAAATAAGGAACAGATAGAAGCTATTATTACATCAGTACTAGCATCTTTTCATAGCACTTATGTCATATTAAATAATTTCTGTAAGATTAAAATTATAAAACTTAAGATCCACATTTTGAGAATCAACAATTCACCTTGTAAATAGGATTGATGTTATGTTTGGCACTATAACAAATATAGAAGTTGGCCATCTGCTCAAGCTTGTTAGAATATTAGGAGTTAAACTGGGGAGTTGAATGGAGCAATGAGTTTAATTTGGCCCAAATACTTAAAAGTGAAGGGAGAGTCAAGTTGGGTTATGCCAAATAACCAAGAGCTCAATAGAAGTGGGCTGAATTGGGTCAAGAGTTGTGCAAATTGCTGAGCTAGATGAGTATGAAATTAGCCTTAGCTAAGGGTTGCGTTGTCTGATTAAATATTATGGTATGAAGCTTTGGAGTTTTGGCTCTAATTGGATTGAAATGGAAAGTGTTTTGGTGAGCTTGACAAACATGGAGATTGTATATCTTAAGTGATAAATTGTTCTTATCCTAGAACTCTGTGAAGCATTGTAGTAGGCCTTCAAATGCTTCAAAAAAAGTGCCTTCCAATGTAGCTTTGATCTCTCCTTTTATAGGCCTGAAAGTGTCTTTCCAATAAGGACATTAACGAGTTTGACTTTTGAGAATGCAACAAAAGAAATACGATAATTAAACAGTACATAAAAATAAATCTAGCAATTAATTTTCAAACTAATTTTTCAATTCTTACAAAATATATTTAAAATAAGTGAGATCATGTGATAAATCATTTCAATTTTTACTCCAATATAAATCTTTACCTTAAAACTTAATGCTCCTTCTAGTTTGTAACTCAAGGATAGAATCTGGAAACTTTTCATACACAACTATCATTCAAATACTTACACTGAATTCTGCGACAAAAAATGGAATATTTTTGGTTCATTTTTTAGCTGGCATGTAGAATTTTGAAATCAAAGGTTATTTGGACAAACATTAGCAACATCTACGTTAATTGGTCGGACAAATGAGAATTAGGGACTATGTTGCAAACTTGGAAGTAGATTAAGTAATTTATATTCCAACTGAAGAGAACCTATCAGAAAACCAGGAGAAAAGGGGAAAAAATCAGTGCGCCTGTTGAAAAAACCATAACAAGGAAATTCAACATAGATTTGATTGGTGAATACAGCAGTAACTAGTATGGAAAAGTCAGTTCCAAAATCCTTGGGACCACGAACCAATTATATGAACTCATTTGAATGCAGTTAGTTTGTCATTTTCTATAGATGTTCACTGTCTCCACAATACATCTCCAAGTGGGAGAGGACACTAATTCACTAGCAGCCCAATTCTAAAACACCAGACCACAACTGAAACTAATAGTGTAATTAAGGGAAAAAAAACAGCAATAGTATTATGGATTTAACAAAAACTTTTTATCTCCTTGTGTGGAGTCTTTCTAGGTACCAAACTATGTCCTCTAAACTTTTGCTCAATCTTTCATTCTTTAGCATCATCAAATGGTTCTGTTAGTTAGCAGAAGATTTTCAACTTCTTGGTATTGTTTATTCAGGCTACATGTTTTTACTACTGCCATGTGAATGGAGGACTATCAATGACTTCTCAAAATAAATTAGTTTTTTGCTTGGCACATTCCACCTAATGAATTATTTTCCAATGCAGTCATAAGTTCTTATGTTCCTATAGCTTCTCCATTAATGATAGGATTGAACTATATAATGCAGCTCCAAACAAAATTTCTTCTCATGCCAATCTACTTAGTCTTTAGTAACCCAATGCTCTCTATTAATCATATCACTATTATTTATCTATCCAGCCATAATGTAGATCAGCTTCTACAGCTCTAATGCACAAATAAAGTAGATTGTGTGGCTCACCATGCCAGTACTTATAAATAAGATGGTGTCTGGAAACAAATAAAGTAATCATATAAAGATTATATATCAAAGGGGTTCTTCTAAAATGTAAGGGGGCTTTGCTAACTCTATCTAGTATCTAGAATTAGAAACACTATGCCAGCAAATCAGAAAACCTAGACTTATTCCCTTATGTTATCTAGTTAAACAAAATTTACCAAAACCTTGGTTAAACGAAAGAGTTTACCAATTTACATATACTTATAAAATATAGTAAAAATGAAACTCTTTGGAAATGACACAAGCTATGCACTTAAGTACCTGATATGCACGTAAAGGCCTTACACACTTTGGCTTGCAAGTTTCCTCGAGGTACAGTTTTGGATCAACCAATTCCTCATCCGCCCTAACATTCCAGGAAATGTTGAGATGAATGAGCAAGGAAAATAATATAACTTTAAAAATGTAGAGAATGCAACTTCTATAAATTTAGTAACAAGATGATAAGTAGCAATTGAAAATAATAAACGGTACAAAACACTTACATTTTAGCTCTACAAAGGTTATTTATGGCACCTATAATGAAAAGAAAAAAAAATCATATTGCATTAGATGGCAACACTTATAATTACTTTGCAAGCAAGTGGCTAACAGTAACCCCAAAAAAGAATTTCTGCAATGAAAAAGCATCTAGATCGGACAAAACCTAATGTTTCCATGCCCTTAACAGATAATACAATCAACAATATAATAAAATAACAAAACAATACAGCAATTATTTCCATAAAATCTGAACGGAAAACGATACTTTGTGGCAGATCATATCAGACTTCTACACGCCTAAAATTCACTGGGAGAGATCTGAATTTTCAGATGCGGATCCAATGGAAAAAAAAAGAGATCTAAAAAAAACTCGCAAACAGCGACTCAATATGCTAATACATGGAACAAAAGTAAGATGTAATTAAGAGAGCAAAAACCTAAAAATTAGTCAACAAATCCGCGAAAGAAGGGTTAGAGATGCTAAATCTGCATAAACCAATTAGCAGGAATGCTAAATCGGATAAATCTGCACAAACACACCAAGAAATCTGTCAGGAGATGGACCGAAGACGATGTATCTCAGCAGGAGATCAAACAGCCGTCGCAACGAAGAGCACAAAAGGACGAATCAGTTGCTGTGTTAGGTTTATATGATTATATGTATTAGTTTGTCACAAGCACAGATAATTGTCTAAAAAATCAATATTTTTTTATTTTTACTTGAAAAGTTTTTTTTTAAAATCTTGTGTTCCAAATATTATCCACTTAGCCTCGTCTTTTTAAAATATTCTCACGCCACACTATTTTAATTGTGTGCGAGAACAATTATAGCAAATTTTTTCTAACCTGGCAGAAGTATACAAGAGATTATATGTATGAAATAAGTTGGGTTTTTAATATATCTCAATCAACGTTGTCGTAGACTCTGGATAATACGAATAACTCGTAGTCGAGATAATAGTCACGAGTATCAAATTATTACCACTATTTCACTATGTCTCAACCCTCAACTCGGTATTCTTCTACTATGAACAATCTATTTCTCCGTGATTGATCAACAGCCTCGCGATCAACAGCAACCTCTCTTCCACTTTTCTTTCACACACTCTCTTAATCACCAAAGTCCTTTATATACTAATACATATATTATGTAGCATAATGGGAAGGGGAGGCTATAGATAATGAGTCATGATCCCAATATCCTCCTTGGCATGTCCAACGTGTGCAAAACCAACATCTACCACTTCATTAATCACAACTCATGTGATCCATCATATCACGCTACTGGACTTTCATACAGGATTAGACGTCGTGCAACTAGAGAGTTCACCTGCAAACAAAACTTCTCTAGATACTTGTGAGGATATTTGATTAATCATTGTTAATATCAAAATATAAAAGCTCGTTGTACCCCAGATCCAAGACTAAATACATCCACTGAACTACTTTCCTAAGTGAAAGTAATTCCTAAATTTCACTCGACTTTATATCACTATTATGTTCATCCCTACATAGACGACGTGAAAGATTGGTCGGTGATTACTAGAAAATGATGCAATGTCAATTGATCTTCCTTTACCTAAACTTGAATCTCTGTCTCAACTTAGCTGCTTTCTTAGATCTATCCCTTAGACCTTAATTTATCTTCCAGGTCATCAATAAATAGACTAAAGTAGCAAAGACTGAATTGGGACCTCAAGAAATAGTCGAAAGTAATAAGGGCACATTAAATCCCATGTCAAAGATGTTGGATCTCACATTGTAGGGCTCAGGGATATTATATTTTTGTCTCAAGTAATATAGTTCTCACTATGCCTAATTGTCTTATCACATATGGTATGAAACACGTGTGTACATTGTTATTCTCTTATCTCTTAAAGGGCATATGCCAAATTTCTCTAACATTGTGTAGGTATGAGAATCATTTTACCGATAAGACTCTTCCTAGAGATCTCAGAGAGAGTACATCAAAGATAATATCACAAATGGTAGGTGATATCTAAGATCTCATAAACTCGCTTCTTATAGACAAATGAATGTGGGTATGTCCATGTCGGTCATGTCAGAGCGACTTAAGTTCTAGTAGGGATAACTCTTATAACCTCTTACAGCTAAAAACCGTCTCATCTCCACTCTCGGAGGTGGTCACTCGTGTGAGAGAGTGGACCATGCCTACATGACATTTATTGTAACATCCCGAAAATCCTGAAAATAATTTTAGAAAGATCGTAGTATTTTTCTGAATTTTTAGATTATTTTTACGGATTTTTCTGACATGTATAAGTAGCAAAAATAAAGGAAAAACGAAAACGCGCGAGCGAGGGTTTGAA
>JBBPFQ010866814.1:0-12095 GCA_037974815.1 Kaempferia elegans
CCGGGAATCGAACCCGGGTCTGTACCGTGGCAGGGTACTATTCTACCACTAGACCAATGGTGCTGGTTAAAAGATATAGACAAATATTATTATTATACTATATTTTACTCTTTTTTAAAATACTAAGAAAATAAATATTTTAAATTAATTATTAAATATAATATTGAAAAAACACTAAATAATATTATGGAACAGATTATGGTATCTTAAATTTAAGTGAAACACATCTAATATCATAGATATTCAAATCCAATTATGAATTTGTTTGATGCTTTAAAATTAGCTATGCATTTTAATTTGAATATATATATATATATGGCCAATTCAGTAAAAAAAAGTATTGTAAAATTAAACAATATATTAATATTATTGTTGTCTAAAAATGTTCTGGAATAGTATAGAAAATGGAAGGAAGTTAAATTTTCTTTTAAATTGAAAAATACTTGTATCAGTTTTCTTGATTTAAATAAATCATGTCATTATAATTAACTTTTTTTTTTAATAATTTTTTAAAAAAATCTGCCTTCCAATTTTGACTAATGCCGTGGCCCCGGCGCCGCCATCGCATTCCCGTTGCCCTTTGATAAAGGCCGCCGAATCCCCGCTTCGTTCTCTCTCTCTTCGCCCCTCCTCGCGCGGAGGCTCGATGGCGGAGGAGGACGACGTCCGTCTCGAGGTGGAGGCCGTCTTGGCCGTTTACAGCGGTGATTGCCGCGTGATCCGCGAGTTTCCGCCCCATCTCGCCGTCCACATCCAGCCGCGTACTGCTGACGATTCCTCGCAGCAGGTGACCACCCACCTTTTCCCTTTTCTGATCGATCTTCAGTACGGGTTCTTCCTCTCTGTGTCTCAATTACTGACTGGTAGGATTTTTGGTTGGGTGGGATTGTAATTGAGGAGCACGGGGGAGAAAGCGACACATCGCAGGTTCAAAATCAACTAGAATGATTATAATGGTTTGAAGTTCTTCATCATCTAGTGTTTGTTTCAATTCCCTGAATTCCCACAGAATCTCAAACCAATGGGGACAAGAGTATCATAGATTTAGCTTCCCTGTCTCAATTTTTTTCACATGGAGACAACAAATATCAACTTTGACTTATAAAGTTCAATGTGCGTTACTGGCTGTTCACACATGGATTTGCGTTTATTATGCTAGTAAATGCTTCCAGACTAGAATTTGGCGAAGTAATTTCATATGAACGATTTTTGGGAGGTGTGATATTTGGATTAGTGTTCCATCTTCTGGCTGTTTGTAAAGCTAAATATTTGGTGGCACATTAAGTTATAAAAAACCTCCATACCCAAGATAAGTTGTAGCTGCACAAAATGTTCTTGATTACTGAAGTTCGTGCACAGACCAGGACTATCTTGTAGTGTGTATGCTCGTAGTTGCCTACAAACATGAAACATATAGGATTTGATGCACTACTTAGATTGCTTTATATTATGTACAAGTTGCTTCTTGAAATTATGCACAAATGGTTACTCATTTAGATAATATAATCCTCCTCTTCTTGGGATTATGAAGTTATTACACAAAAGGTCAATCATTTGATTCCCTAACATCATAATTTGCTTTCTCAAATTGTAAACTGAAGGGTTTGCATACGTAGGCTTATAATAAGCTTTCACATCATCGATCATATCTTGGGTGAAGCTCTTGAATGTTGTTATTTGCTCACATTTTCATGCATGCATCTTTTTTTGTCTTAATGAATTATTTTTATGCATCTGTAATTTCTGTTAATATTAAGTAGAAGTTGTGACTTGTTGATTATTTGAATGGCAGATTGTTTTCTATGACTGAATTGTTCATTGACATATTCCATGAATTCTGCTTGTTACTGCACGAGTTTCAGTATCAGAACATTTTTCACTGTCTTATCTGTTGGTTGTGAAATTGTTGGAAAATTTTCTTGTAAACATTATGATTCACTATTACTAATGCTTCACTTTCACTCTGCAGTTTGTGGAAGTTATCCTTGGAATAAAATCAACTAATCAGGTACATGAACTAAGAGCATTTATGTTACAATTTTTACAAAGGTTCTCTTTACTTTATGTGAACTATGAGAAGTCTCAACTAGAGAATTCAATTTTTGTCTTTTGATACTTCTGTCTATTGTATTTTTCATTACTGAAATCTGGTGATCCATAGTGTATTGAACCTCAGACGTTTGCAATAGAAGTTTTCTTCTTGAGAGTGCATTCAACTATTCAAGCACTCGAGTGTCTAATTTAAAGTTTCTTCCACTGTAGAAATTTCATGAACTGTAGGATGATGAACTCAACATAATTCCTGTTTATAAAATGGTTTAGATCACTGGCTATCCTATAAATATGTATTGATGTTTATTTTGACCAAGTAGTCCATGATAAAAGCACATGATTCACAAGGTTTGTTACACAATTTATTTCTTTTATTATTTTAATAGTGGTTTTGAGAGAGACTAGTATACCTAATACCTCTACCATATTAGTTTGTCAAAGATCATATGCGTTAATTGAATCATCTCATTGTTTTTAAAATCCTGTAATCACTTTTATTATTATTATTATTTTGATGCAGTATCCAAGTGTGCCACCTCACATATACATTATAGATGAGAAGGGACTTGATGAAAATCGACAAGCATATTTAATCACTGGCGTGCAGAATAAAGCAATAGAACTCCGTTCTTGCTCAATGCTTGTAGCACTTTGTGAGGTACATGAATTGTAACTTGCTTGGAATGTATCTTGTATTTTAAAATATTTAAAGCCTTTTCTGTTTGTAAATATTCATTCTTGTTCTTAATTTTATTATACATCAAGGTCTTAGTTACTCAAAAAACCATCAGCAGAATTTGACTTACAAAATCTACCCTGTGTGACTAGGAGTTTATGGTAAGTGATAATTCCTCATTACTTGAGCATTGATGCAAATCTACGCATGTAGTCATATTTAAATTCCCTTGAGGGTATTTATTGTTCCAAGTGGACTCGTTGCAAGACAAGTGGTAGCAACTTGCAATTAATCCACCAAGTCAATTTGCAGTCAAGCTCAGACCTTAAAAAATATATAGAAATGTAACAACTAACTGTTAATGTGGCAAGGTCTCTTGCATCAGGCAAACGATATTAAGTGTTAAAAACATAAATTTAAAATGACTTGAAATAGTTTCTTTAAAATATTCTTGGGTAAACGTGATATTAGGATGTTATATTGCTCTTAGGTTAAAAATGCATAATTATAGCATCATAAAAAAAATAAATCAAGTTGATGTAGTTGTCCTTTCAATCATCCAAATGATAACTAATTGATTAGTAATAGCAATCACACATACAGACATTCAAAAAACTGCATCTATAAGTGTTGTTTACTGTGCTAAAATTTGAGAAAATAACACTTGGTCACAATTCTAATTGTTTTAAACCAAATGATTCTTATTGTGAAACTAGTTGGTATAACTATATAAGGTGCTTGCACATTTCTTTTGTTTGACTTTCAACTGGTAAAGTTTTATCCTTAGTTATGTTAATATGAAGAAAATTTCAGTTTAAATTCCAAATATTTCCATGCAATATATGTTTATACTATGCTAAGATAGTATCACACATTAATATGTATTTTTGAGCTGATTGATTTCTTATTTCTAGGAAGCAGTGGATCTTCTTTCTAACATGAATCATCCTGAAGGAAACTGCCCATTGTGCTTGTATCCTTTGGTTGCTGAAGATCAGTCAGATTCTACTATGCCATTTATGAAGTTGATGTCCTGCTATCACTGCTTCCATAAGTAACTATCCTCTTCTATTCATGTTATTTATCTATTAAATTTTTTCGTATCAACTAAATGTTCTATAACTTTTGCTACGTAGTGAATGTATTATTGGGTGGTGGAAATGGTTACAGACAGAAGACTCAGAAGCAATTGCTGAAATTTCATCTTCTAATCTTCAAAGAAGAAGAGGTATTTTTGATGAGCACCTGTTGTAGAACAATAGCATAGAGGACCAGTGAAGATGTTTAGCTGTTAAAAGATGTTCAATATTTCAAGTAGTTCCATTCTTGAGGTCCTTGAGGAATATTCTAGCCGAGTAAATCATCTCATATTTTCCTTTAGTTTAGTTATAGTTTGCAATGAATTCAGAAACTTAGTTACTTGAGATAATCAATTGAAGATGAAAACTTAATAATTTGCTAGACATTTATACATTTTGTATTGTCTAATAGGTTTAGTTGAATTATTTAGTTAATATTTGGTTCATATCTAAGAAACATAAAAAACATTCTTAGAATGTTTAATCCAATTTTTTAATGTTTGTATTGTAAGATTAGATTTTATGTAACAGTAAGTATGTTTTGCTTTGGCAACCCTTGTATGAAAAGGAGTAAAAATCTAAGCATCTATGGCATAGTAGTTCCCGTTTGAACTAGAACATCAGAAATATGACAAGGTCATCATCACTTATTTATGATAAAGAATACTTAAGATCTCCTTTCTTGTGGGTTATTAATTTGGATGTCTTGAACACCTGTGCTTCTGGGTAATTACCAATTCTTACAATGTAAGAGCTCCTTCCACAAAGTGGATTTGATGGTTTCATACATCATACGACTATGCAGATTGTTACGTTTACACTTTAGTTTGGTTGAGTTGGCATCCTGTTTTGTTCCCAGAAGCAACTGTTATAAAGTAGAAGTTGTTAACTGTGAAGCAATCTCAATGGTTGCTAAGTGGAAGTTATCAAGAAGCTGACAAGCAGTATGTGTAGCTCTAAAGCAGACTGTATAGCAGGACCAACCTTGTTACTCTCTTGGGGATTTTACCGTCAACAATATGTTCAGCCAATGCAACTGTTAAGTGAATGTTGAGAAGATGTGAAGAGGGAATCAAGTTTTGTGCAAGTTTGATCAGTAGAAAGGATATTATTATTTAGGACGTAGGTGTAGGCTTTTATGTGTTACATTTGAGTTATCAATTGTCACGGCTCAAGTGAAACGTGTTTGATGGGTCGATGAACTCTCTCTGGGTTCTAGCCCCTTTCTAATCCACACTACGAGCCAACTCGGCCTAACTTATTTTGCCGAACTCTTGTGATTTGAACTACATTCTGAAGGGTGTTAGATATCTTAAAGCCGTATGTCAACTCTCTTGTCTACAATGTGTTGGACCATTGGTGTTGAACAGATTTTTAGCTTTTAGTTTATTGACATCATTAAATCAAGAGGCTTCTAACATGGACTAGTCTTGGGCTTTTTGTTACTTTAGAACGCTGGTTAATAACATGGTCTTGGTTACAAGTTTTTTACTGGCCATTTCCCTCACTTCAGGGGAAATGGCATATTCTTTTCCTTCAGGGGTGCCTGTTGAAATGAATCAGCAAAAGGGAACTTGCCCAGTTTGTCGGAAGATCTTTGATGAGAAAGATATTGTGCATGCCCATGAGTATCTGGAAACAAATTCATTGGCCTCGGTATGCTTCCCACCAGAATGTTATATTCTTTTCCTTTTTGTACGATATTATTATATTTCATTGTCACTATCTGGTTACAGCGTACAAGCTATGATTTAAGTCTTCTCCATTTTCTTGAAATCCATTTCTAGTTTCTCTCCGTCTGTTTTCTAGCTAGTCATGTAATCCACCTGTTAGGTTTTTTCCATTCAACTGTCCTAATTTTTCCTGTCTTCGATGAAACACTAAGCTATACCTGAATTCCACAGTAACTGGAATCAAGTGACAGAACATCTAATCCAAGCAAGCTGAATTAACTGAGATTTATAAGAGTTGGTTCCGAATTAGCCAAAGTTGAATAATCTCAGTATAAATGGGCATAGCTTATATTTTACCCGTAGTAGCGTTACTATTTAATGGTGGCGACTATTGATCATTTGTAGAAAACAAGTTGCATGTCCTTCTTTTGCTCTCCATTGAATAAGCTTATTATTTCTAGACACCGAAGAATAATCCTCTGGATGATGTTAGGGTTTTGCAGGAATAGAAGTGGATGAAGATAATTCATTATTGCTCCATTCTGAGTCAGAGAACAACAGAAGACAACACTTTGAGACTCTTCTAAAGTTGCAAAGTGACAAAAATGGCCTGATCCAGCCCAAGAAGGATCTTGCAATATTACCTGGAATGTACCTTCCTGAGGTTGCCACGGTGCCTACTGCATCTGCAGCAAGCAGTGCTGAACCTCCTGCGATACCACCCACTGCCTCTGCCGGAACCAGTAACAAGCCAGGCAAAGATGATGACCATGAAATCGAGGAAAAAGAATCAAGAAACTCGGCAAACAAGATTGCAACGAGCAAAAAGAAGACCACAGTATCAAGAAGGGGTGGAAAATACAACCCAAGGCCACACCAAGCGAACAAACAACAATGGATAAGAAAAGGATTCAATACTTACGAACAATAACATACATTCTGCGGTTGCAAAGTGCAAGCACATCAGTCGAGCTTAAACAAAGTCATACAATTAGCAATAAACTTTCTTGTTGCATGTCTATCGACCACTTCAAATGTCATGTTCTGTCAATATAGAATGTGGAGTTCCATGTTCACTTTGTTGTTCTTTTAGTTTTTTTTTCCTTCCATTTTTGTTGATTCCATTAATATTACATTGATCCCGTGTGTGTTGAAATGCACCCAACTCATTTTGTGTCATCTATCTATTTGATTTGTTTGGTTCAATTTAAATAACCAATTTTAGGCTTCAATTAGCTAGCATCAATATAGATTTTATTTTCCCTGTTGTGTATTATAATAGTTATCTATAACACCATTTACAACTCCATCATCAATCTCATCATCATCCCGATCGATATGCTTATTATGAGTAATTCGAAGGCCATTCTTTATGACTGGATGAGATTTCTTTCGTCTCCACTATTGTTATGAACTTGACATGATCAGCACTCAATCTTTACCATAACATTGAGTACAATTTACAAGCTTCTGCTACGTTCAAGGCCATTTTGGTTTTGGTACAGAAGTCATCATTATCATCGTCAAATCGTATAATGATCATCATCATCAAATCTAAACTCTGCCCATAGGAGAGACTGGTCGGTTTACTAACAAAGAGGGCACTTGTTCAACTCCCTCCTTTGCTTTTCTTTGCTCAATCAAATGCCTGGCTTCTTCCTCGAAAAGTAGCTTCAGTGAATTAGAATGCAGCCTCTGTCTGCTTTTCTCCTGAATCAGTGCTGATGAAACATTAGCATTATGCAGTATCGCAATACCAATCGAAAATGCCTGAACCGATGAGAAACTTGTGTGAAAATCAACAGAATACTGTCCTTCCCCTTCAGCCTTAATCGATACCACAGGTACATTTTCTTTTCTTCCCTATTCAAAGATATGAATCAGATGCAATATAAGAGAACCAAAAAGAGGGGAAAAAAGAGCTTGTTACAGGCTAAATTAATAACTGCAAAAGACAAGAAAAACTAGTGTTCACTCAGAGTGTCCATATCGATATCCATCCACACATGATATAAAGGGCATGGACGAAGTCTTAAGCACCAGAGATTCACATCATTATCATCATCATCAAGTCATGTTTGTCCAACTATTTAAGAAACACGGTGTGAAAGATGCACTTAATGATTTCAATTTGAGAGATCGAAACTGCAACACTAAACTAAACTTGTAGAGAGTGAGCACAACCCTGACTAGCTTAATACATGCACATACCTGCTCAAAGAGAAAAATAGGCTTCTGATTTTTCCGTGTAGAGTGATCTCCTGAATCGTCACAACTGTGATTGTTGAGCATGATAATTGGGCACGCCGTGTCCCAGCCACCACAATCACAGCCTCCACCACACCTCCATCGATCTAGAATTGAATTAGGGCCACCTTCAACACCATTCGACAACCCATGAATTCCATTTGGAGTCACGACTCTCACAATTGCATCATTAAAGTTGCTCCTGCTACTCTTTAAAAGGTCAACTGTAGGATGTTTCGATAAACTTTGACTTTCTTCTCTAAACTCTTCACAATCTCTCCAACTTTTTCCTTTGAAAGGAGTTTTTATTTCTATAGCTGCACTTTCAAGTCGTGGATGCAAATTTTTCGGTAACCAAGGGTAGGAAGTTGAAGCACTCGAGTTGCAACTACAGAATTGATTTCGAACAGGACCTGAGTGCTCCACTGGGTGTTTTCTCTCAAAAAGTTTTTCTATGGAGCCCGAAGAGCATTTAGATCTTTCTTCAACAGCTAAGTCCATTCTTTCTCGTGCAAGATCATATAAAACACACTCTGTAACTATCGAATTGTCCAACAATCCATTTTCCACAACTTCTGGGCATAGATAACAAGAAACCTGCATCTGCCCAACTAATGGAAGCGACTGCATGTGCTCACATTTAGACCCTCGATCAGTGATTATCATATGTTTAGGCCTATGGAAGGTATAAATCCAGTTAGATACACTATCTGTTTTCCACATCTTTGCAGCTAAAACATTGTCTGGATTTTGAAGTGAAAACTTAAACAAAGGATCCCCCTTATCTACTTCGAATTGAAGAATGCCATGAAGATGAGAACCAGATATCGCAGCAGTTAAGGATTCTTCTTCCTTCAAATATGAATGGTGCTGCATATTTTGTTCCAGTATAGATACTTCATTTATCGACGATGTTCTTGGTACTGTATTTCCAATTCTTGTGAATGATGAATTTCGAGCTGATTTGGATCTCATGATCGGGTGGAGAATTTTCTTAAGTGGGCTAAACAAAGTTTTGGGACCATGACATTCAGCTGAACCATGTTCCATCTGTGCAACTGCATGAGACACTTTTGTGCTTTCTGAAAGGCACTTTGGAAGATTTTTTAGTGAACTTTCTTCCTTGAGAGATTCTGGTTTTAGTAGCTCCCTAACTTCTTTTTTATGATAAATGTTCGTATCAACTGTCTGAATGCAGATTGCCGAAGAATCATCTACCTGACTACACATTTGTGACATGGAATCTGAGCTCGAATCCTTGGGACACAAAGACTTATCAGGAAGATCACGAGATTGAAGATCTAGAAACTCTGCGGAGCTTTTCGTGGATGGCTTAACTGTGTCACTAGTAGGTTTTGAGTTGGCACTTGATGAAACAAGAGACGGAAACTTCTTCAATTGGTTCTTGGTGCTAGCCCCATTCCTAGGCAGACGGTTGACCATTTTAAACATTAAAAAATTCTCATCTTTCTCCACTGTCCTCCTTCCATCTCGAAGTTTTCTCATTCTCCTTATCTCTTCAGAGCTTTGGTACATGGAAGCTCGTTTCACCAATTCAGTATCACAACTACCATGTGCTTGTGAGTGCATGTTTTTGTATTGGAGACATGATGAGTAACTGCGGTTTAGTTCTCTAAGATCACAATCCAGAGTCTTCAAGTATCGAGATTTGTCGATAGGTTGTCCTTCCCTAACCTTCTCTTGTATACTTCTTCTTCTAACAATGGAGTTACTAATAGATTCCATGCTCATGCTCGCTGGAAACTGTTCAGAATCTACATCTTGACCATCAATTTAATGAGATGCTGAAGCATAAGAGACAGATTAGCTTACATAATAAAAAGCAAGAATTTCCTATGCTGAAATAAGTTGCTGACCAAGATTTGATACATCAACAAATCAAGACAATGCAAATTGCAAAGAGGAAGAGAGGAAAAAAAAAACAGAGAGATAAAACTTAATTTTCTTAAAGTTTGATAGGATGTTTGGGTCTCATATTTCTAAGAAGTTTGTTACGATATAAAAGGTGAGCATTTTCTTCAAGAATTACAATGACACTCAATCTGCACTATTCTCAGATTGTTAACTATATCAAATACTTGCATGGAAGGGGAGTCTTGGCGCAACAATAAAGTTGATGCAATGTTAAGTACAATAGTGACCGTCTCTGGCAGCAATTTCAGGCCGTCAACTTATACAGAGTTGTCAGTTTTGCATCTTTTAGAAGGGCAAGAGAGATAAAAGAACAACAAACCCTATTCACCTTCGATGTGGCCTCAACTTCCACCTTGAAAGGACTAAGTCTAGCTCAGGTGAATAACTTTGCCCCAAAGATATCTCATCTACCTTGGCCAAACTCAACAGCCTCCTAAGGCACCTTGATCAAACTACAATCATCTCAAGCAACTTGCCTAAGCCCCCACTCGGCCTCAATCAAACTCACTCTTTTAGAATAGAAGCAACATTGTGAAACTAGCAAGTCGATAACACAGTTAACACCAACGAGATTTCGAATCAAACAAAACGAATTCCTATGAAAGGATTTAAACAGTAGCATCAAGTCACTTGGTGTATATCCTAAATCTAAAACTCCATAAACGCTTGGGGAAGTCCACGCTGAAACATTTCACCAAACACATTGAGTTCCAAAAAGGAGACAGTTTTGGGGCACCATTTTTCCCCCGCCCAAAAAAAAAAAAAAAAAAGAAATTGATCAGACGCAACAAAATGATCACTTTCCATCGGCATTTATCAGAAATCAATCACCAAATCTCGATTCACTTCAAGCACATATACATTGTTGGCGATCAAAAGGTACCTGCGACTCGCCGAGGAGAGCGGAGAGAAGCACGGCGGAGACCACGAGCTTTACAGCATCACAATCTGCAGCCTTCAGCTCCTGCAGTAAAAAAAATAGGGTTCTCGACTACTGGGGTCTCTGGCTACCACCTATTGTTGATCTGCACAGCGCAGAAGGAAAAATAAATATCAAAAAGGAGAATCTTCTCATAATCATGCTTAACTCAGCCCATACAAGCTCTCTTGTTCTATCTTAATACTCGATCACTGTTCCCGAAGCTTGGCTTCTCCCCGATCAGTGACTGCTCTGCACAATGACTGCGTCCTGGCCAAAACCAGTACCGACATTTTCTCAAACACCGTCCAGCCATGGCCACCATTCCCTTTACGACAGCGGCACCTTGTCCCTTGTTCTTCTTGGAGCAGAGCATCAGGAAATGCATGCATAGCTCGTCGGAGTCTATCGTTGGTTGGACCCCTTAATCCTGCTTTGACTGCGCCTCTGCCATTTTTGGGTGTATTTATTTATTGTAAAGATGGAGATGCATGTGCAGCTTTTGTTGCAAGATTTGGCATCTTCTAAAACCGAACACAATTTTAAGCCTATACAAGTCACCATGAAATAATACCGCATTGGGTTTACGCATTGGGTTTAGCTTTTGAATGCATATAAATATCAGCATTGAGTTTAGCTGTCTATAAATTTCGGCACGGTCAGTAAAGGCTGATCAACCTACCCGCCAAGTCATCTTTAACATCCTATTTGGTACGATTGTAAGTGATAAAATTGAATTGAATTTCATCATAAATTGAATTGAATTATATCAGGAATTGAATTGAATTCCTTGATTTGGAATGAATTAGTAAATAACAAAATTGAATTGAATTCCTTGCTTTGGAATGAGTCAGTGGATAACAGAATTGAATTGAATTCTAATAATTTTACCATTTTACTCTTCTTCCATAAAACTAAATATTTAGATATCATTTAATCAATCTTGGCAATTTCAAACTACCTAGAGTTATCGAATAAGTTTGAACAAGTTTTGAATGTTCAAACTTATTTTATATATGTATTTAAGATTATTTGTTTAGTTTAACGAGTTATATAAATTGAGCTTTTAAATCGAATACCAAACTAAATATTTAAATCGAATAAAAAATATGTCACTTTTTGAATGCAACAGATGGCACACAAACAACTTATCGATCAACAGTCACATTGTTGATTGATCAACTGATCGATCAAAATCCTGGATCGATCAACTGATCGATCTAGAGAGCTTCTGTGCTCTCACGCGACGCTCTTGATCGATCAACATCCTGGATCGATCAACTGATCGATCCAGAAAGCTTCTGGGCTCTCACGCGACGCTCTGGATCGATCAATTGATCGATCAACGTTCTGGATCGATCAACGTTCTGGATCGATCAACTGATCGATCCAAAGAGCTTCTGTGCTCTCAGGCGGCGCTCTGGATCGATCGGTTGATCGATCCAGGTTCGTTCTGCTAGCGCCGAATCCGTGCCACCCGATCATCTGATCGATTGGCATGGTGTTGGTTTCCA
>JBBPFQ010867131.1:0-12089 GCA_037974815.1 Kaempferia elegans
TACTTTAGTAGCTGATAGAAAATTTCTGTGGGACTAAATCCATCGTCCTAGGATTAGTTGACTCGAAACCAACTAAAAAAAAATTGATGGCTTTGTCATTGCTCCAATTCCGAACGATTTTATGGCGTTTCTACTAAATAAGAAACACTTTGACAAACATTCACTAGAGATCTTGAATCTCCACGATTCCAATTGCCTACTCGATCTTCACTTATTCTGTCAGTGGTGAAATATAAGAGGAGACTAGCTTGGGCTTTATAGAAGTATACTATCTAACCTTAATACCTAAAGCCCATTATAGTCCCTCTTTATAGAGGTATACTATCTAACCCTAATGTGTAAAGTCCATATATTTTTATAAACAAATTGTTTTCATATAATTTTTTTATAAACTAATTGATACACGAGTAGGTCCATTTAATTGTCGATGATAACATGACACCAATTGTTTAATACAACTAAACATTGGAACGATATCACCCATTGCAAGTGGTCCAGAATCATCAGCCCTAACAATACAACTAAGCATGAATCTAAAGAAAGTTGGATGTCTACTCAAGAACCTAAAGACAGTCGTATAGAAAGGCATGCAAGATAGAGATAGATGCCAAGTAAATTCTATCCAGAGTTGGAGCTGATCAAACAACTCTAGGCAATAAAGAGATAATCCACAGTCGAGCTGACAAGTATTTCAGCTGGATCTAGAAGATCATGCCCTAGGTTTAATGAGGAAGTTCAAAGAGGTTTGCGGTTAGTCCATAGAAGAAGTGTATGGAATCAAATGCAAACCAAACATTTATAACCCAGCATGTTTTAAATAGAATCCCTAGTAAACGAAGCAATCTCTACAATAAAGTACCGTAAACAACATTTTGAAAATACAATAACTTGTTAAACATCTATGATCAACAACACATCACAGATTAATTCTTATCTGTCACCGAAAGAAGAGAAGAGTAGAGTAGAATGATTCCAGAGATGCATCATATGCACCAGAGTAAGTACTTGGGGGCATGGATTCGACAAACCCATAGACCATAATCTTCCTCAAGCCAGGACCATGCCTGGATCTTCATCTCTGGAGGAGAATTGCTGTCCCTATTAAGCCAAACCACAATGCAACAATCAACCAAAATGCTGGGCTTTTTGGCAATTCAGAAGGCTCGCGCCAATTAAAGAAGTCGCCCCAATAGTTATCTGACAGTGAGAGTTGGTTAGAGTTTGATGTCTTCCTTCTTTGTTCTTTGTCTTTAAACTTGTCGCTCCAAGTTCCAGCGTACCTATGCCATGTGCATCGCAGTAGCGAAAATTATCATCCATTGCATGTTAGAGTTTTAAAAATTACTCATTGACATTAACACAATAAAGTTACAAACATAAACTTCGATGAACATCAAAACTCTAAGAATCATGGGATTTTGGTCATCCAAATTGAGAAAACCTCCTCATGACTGATATTACTTTCTTTGGAGTAGAGTAAGCACCAAGCTAGTTAAGACGTATGGTACACAGGGGATAGAAATTGTGGATCATAGGCAAATTGCTGATAATGAATTCATGCTTTGGTAAACGTAAGAACTACTCTGATACATGTAAATAAACTACTCAGTAATTAAACATGATTAGTTGAACAATAAAGTAATACATTATTTTGATGACAACATAGCAAGTGTTAGAGAAAAAAACAGCAAGAGATTTGAATAGTTTACAGAATAAATATGGTGGTCAAAAATCCCTAATACTACAAATCAAAATTGAACTGAAATGAAAGAAGAGGGTGTGGTTAAGCATCTTTTTCATTTATTCTCAGTTTAGGGGTATTATCAACTTAAGTCATGAAGGATTACATGCATAGTTATCACAAAAGGATTGGAACCAGATGTTCTCCCCCGGTTTAGCCAAAAGTGCCACCATTCAGAGTCTGGTTGGCAAAGCTTCGAAATGGTTTGAGCATCAACCCAGGAGTTATCAGTAAGAACAGTGGGTCAAAGATAGAACCACATATTGAAAACCAAGAATCCTCCTGGTCGACTTCACTGGCAAAACTGATGTAGATTAAACTAAAGCAGAAGGATAAACAAGAGAAATCCTCAAAATAAACTACAAGAACGTAACAAAGAATAGATTTAGCTGAAGCAAGTAAGAAATGTTATCTGATAGATTTAAAGTGACAAAGTAAAGATGTTATATACATTCTCACATATATACATGTATCAAGGTTTAAAATCGCAAGTTGTGCCAAAGTTTTAGTCTCTAACCAAAACAAAATGGTTTCAATACGTATCATGCCATGCCAACAACATGGTTTCGATGCTTTTATTTTAGTTGTAATTGTTTTGTTAACTCCAACACAACTGGTTACCAATATAATACATCTACAAAATTAACAGTAACATTTTCAATGTCATTTAACTGTTAATGGTCAACCACTAAGAATTTGACGCTGATTTTGTCACTTCATTCTCACATGTTGCTGGACCTTTTAAGAGCATTTATTTGACCAATTTTCAATATGTTCAGTTGTACTAGTTGATGGCAACACCTCACGCACTAGCCATCAGTCCATCCTACTAGTGGATGTTCATCTGTTTGTTGTACTGTTCAAATTTGTTTCTCACCATCGTTTCATGCTTTGGGCAGTGTAAGTTCATGTTTCTTGAATAATTTTCAATTGTTGCAACAGTTTATCTTTTCAAGCTATCTTGATCCCTGGCTGCATCAAGACAATTAGTTATCATCTCAATTAAACATCCTCTATGTATTTCAAATGCATGAACTAGTTTGGCTTAAGACTAGCGCATAAAAACATCCACTAGCACATGGCTATTATTTGTTTCTGTACTACTCTTTTTCAATTTGCTTCTATTGCACTCGTTGGAAGAATAAGTTATAGATTGTAAACCTTCCACAATATGCCTTATCCTATTTAGTTCTTCCACCTGCTAATTCATGCATTTGACCTTTAATGGGCCTGCTCTGTACAATGAGATGGACTTAGGGATGGTTGTTGAGATGACTGAAGGAATAACAACAGCATTGAATTCAAATAATGAGAACTAGAAGTTTTCTTTAACTTGGTGCAAAATGTCAGATGTGGAATTTGTAGAATTTTTCCTAAGAGATACTGATGAAGGGGGGAGCCTTAGTGATAAAATTGTTACCATGCGACCTTGAGGTCATGGGTTCAAGTCATGAAAATAGCTTCTTGCAAAATGTAAGGTAAGACTGCGCACAATAAACCCAATGTGATCCGCATTGGCAGGAGTTTCGTGCATTGGGTTGCCCTTTTTCCTAAGAGATACTGATGCAAAGAACTTGAAGTTATGGAATCCATCTTACTGCTACGTACAAACAAATTTTGAATTTAACCATACTCTTCAAAAAAATTCTAAAAGGTGAAATGAAATGAAACAAATTTAACCGTCTACAAGTTTTTCAAAATTTAACTGTCTACAATCCTATCAAATGAAATGACACAAATTTTTATAAAAATTGATTCCCCAATCTTAAGAAGAAAAAAATAATCACATAAAAGATGAAACAAAATATATAAAAAAAGACATGTTTTGGGATTCCTGGCGAGCACTCAAGTAATCTTATCCATCACTTTTGCCATCTTCATGATAGGGACAATCAAGGTCTCCTATGAGCGGCCCTAGCATCTCCCCTTTTATTTTGCTGCACGCCGACTATGTGCATCATCTCTATTTAATATTTAATCCCTTAATTTTTTTTTATTATGATTCATTGTTGGTTACTCCAAATAACACATGCTGCCTTCTTAAGCAATCTTCCTCCTGCTCCTAGTCACAAATACCAAGTTGCTTTTTGCCACTGCCTCTAATATAATCTCTGGTAAGCAAAACAACCATACTTATTTACAATCCATTGCAAAATTCAGATGAAGAGGAAGAGGGAGATGAGAGAGAGAAAAAGAAGAAGCAAATGAGGCAAATCTTCTCGCGTGCCATGTCGAGAGTTGTCCACCTCTCTACCTTGTTCACCTCTCATGAAGAAGTATCACTTGTTTGTCTCATGGCTTCTTGCATGTGAGTCGACAGTCAAAATGAAATGTTTGCTTATGTTAACCATCATGGAACAAAACTTTTCAACTCTGATATGCTTATATACTTTTAACATGCGCTAAATGAAAAACTAAATCATCTACATATATCAACAAGACTCTATAGTGTAATTGCAAAATAACTTGCTAGCATGTTAACTACACCATTAACAATTGAGAATAAGCATGCGCACGTGGAATCCATCAAACCATATGTGCTAGGATCTCTTTGATCCATGATGATAGATGTGACACAAGAACATAGCTAGGAGGGATCACAACTAAGAAACGGTAGCATAAGCAAGAAACTCGCAATATCACATGGTTTTGTGTGAAAAAAGGGACAGGTAGAACCTAGATGGTGAAATGAGGGAAGGAGAGAAGGGATAGAAAGATGAGGGGGGAGGACACAGCCTCTCCCTCAAACGAATATCTTGTTAGAAAATCATAAACTTAGAAAGGGGACTGAGATGCCATGTCAAACTTAGAGAAAAGAAATATTGTATTGCCTTTATTAGTGGAATAACAATAATAGAGGCACACATAAGACTATACAAACATCTCTAAACCTCAACCAAAACATCCACGGCTAATAGTACTCAAATGTGCAGAAATCTAAGCAATTTCATCTTCCTAGTGGCAAAGCATGAGAGACATTGCGATTTCATGGTTTGAAAGCTCGTACTGTGCCAAATTGTTCTGATAAATTACCAAAACTTGATACTAATCGAAACATATAATCTATCCTATGTTGTGTCAATCATATTAATAAATATCAAGCCATAGTGACACCCTACACCCCCTTACATACTAAAAACTCGCCGAAATAAATTAAAATACAACAACTAAGTCTTTATCCCACTAAGTGGAGTGAGTTATATGTACCCTGCTATGTTAATCCCCTACTGCACTCTCATCTATGTTTAAATAAATTTATCATATTTTATAATTGTTAACCAAGTTTTCTTTGATCTTCCTCATTTATGTATTTTTCATAATCACACCTCGCCTAATTAGAGCATTTATTAGTCACTTAAAGTATATACTTATATCATTTTAAACGCATCTCTCGGAGTTGTCCCTCAATAAGCATAACCTCAACTTCCTCTCTAATATTCTCATTTTCTATCATGTTTATCCTTATATATCGACCCATCCACTTTAATCCTCATTTTTGCAACTCACATCTTCTACTTGTGTGCTCACTTCATAGTACAACATTCATCTTCATATAACCCAACAAATATAACCGTCATTTTATAAAACATCCCTTTAATCTTTAAACATACCTTACGGTCACAAAAATCACCAGCAAGTATAATCGTCATTTGATAAAACATCCCTTTAAGCTTTAAATGTACCTTACGATCACAAAAATCACCTGATGCCTTCTTTATTTCAACAATCGTTGATGTATCATATGTAAAACATTTTTATCAACCACTTAATCCTTTTGCAAAAACGATCCTAGATACTTAAAGTTTTAAGTTACATGTAACTTTTCATCAGCTTAACGATTGTCACACTATGGTTAATACTACTAAATTTAAATTTCATATATTATATATTATATCTACTCTATTAAGCCTAAAATCTACTTTAGTGTTTCCCGCCAATACTCAAGCTTAGCATTTACTTTTTTACGTGTCTCATCAGCCAAAACAATATCATTTGCAAACAACAAGCACCATGAAGTCCAAAGTTAAACTCTATTTACTAAGTTAAATTAAAATATATTTTTTTAAATAAATAATTCATTAGCAAAATTGTACCATTCTAGATGGAACATAAAGTCCAAAGTTAGGTATATAGTGTTCTTTTCTTCTTTTTCAACTCCTTCGTCCTTTCTCCTTTCTCCTTTCTCCTTTCTCCTTCAATTCTCCACTAATACTATAAATTAAAACACTAGTAATAGTATCATTGAGTTGAACTTCAAAACAATTTTCAAGAAATATACTTGTCCTAAAGAAGATATAGGATAGATCTCCTGCGATAGATTAGTATCCTTTGATATAACCTTATAACAACTCCAATTATCTAAAATCATAATTTATGGTTAGATTTTGATCTCTTCTTATTATTTAAGACAAGTAATTTATTTTTCTTGCATTTATCAAACTAAGGGATTGAGATCTCGTGTCGAGCTTAGTCAAAACGGGTCAAACATTTCGTTCCGCCCGTCTACCGACACTGAAACCAACCTAGCACCAATCCAGTGGTAGCTATAGAGGAGTTGTGACGCCCGCGATCGTGCCGAAGGGGTGTCGCGACACCTGCGGCCACGCAGAAGGGGTCGCATGACCCGGCGGCAGCAACGGAGGGGCCCCGCGACCCCGCAGCGGCATGGAAGGGGTAATGCAACCCTCGTGGCTGGGCGGAAGGGGTCGCAAGACCCGCAGCGACGCGATTAGTTTTTTTAATTAAACATTTTTTTGATTAAAATAATTTTTGGGATGGAAGGGGATAATTCAAAGAGGCTTAATTAAATCCTACAAAAATTAACTAATTAATTAAATTTTTTATTTATTTTAATTTTAAAAATATATAACGAAAATTTTATTTTTTTTATTTAGTTATGTTATGTTATTATTTTTTAATGATCTAATTATCTCTAATTTAAATAAATAATCAAATATATTTTTTAAAATCCTAATTAAATTATCCCATTAAAATATATAAAAATTAATTTAAAATTCTGATAAATATTATATATTTCTAACACCCTCTACAAGGATCGTGGTGTAGCGATGGTCTCCGCGGGTCACTGTAATTATGATATTTTTATTTTTTTATTTAGTTAATTGTTTTTAAATATCTATTTTTTATAAATAAACTATTATTATTAATAATTATAAAATATTAAAATTATTTCAAAACTTTTAAATAATTTTAAATTTTAATAAATATTTTATAAAATAATTTAAAATTTGTTAAATAATTTTAAAATTAAACATAAATTTAAACTAATCTAAAAAATTTAAAAATATATATATATATAATTCTTAGACATTTCAAATAAATTTTTTAAAATTCAAATTTCAAATACATTAAAATAATTTAAAATTTTTAAATAATTTTATAATTATTTTTATAATTTTAAATTTAATTTTGAATTTTAAGAATTACTTGTTTTTTAAAATATTTTTTATAAAAATTTAATAAACATTATCTTATGAGAAAATATTAAAATATAAATTGAACATCTCAAAATATAAAACATATTTAATAATCAAATATTAATATACATTTATATTTATATTTAAAAAATACCGAAACTATATTGGTACTACACGATACGATACAAAAACCGTATCACTCTGGTTTAGAACCAAAACCTCGCATGGATTGAGATTTTAAACCTTGACCAAACTAGATGTATGAGCTAGCTAATGTAACAGCACAAGAAGTGTTATTAGGACGCAACAATAGAAGTACTTTAATGTATTAACGAATCTACAACATTAATGACTTTCTCATAGATCGATAATGCTAGATCAAAAATTGATATAAAATCCACCCTAGGGTTCTGCACATATATTAGAGGCAACCTTGTAAGATGAAAAATTAAGAAAAAAATTGAAATATCTGTTGTAAACAAGCAATGGTTAAATGATAGCTGTAGTGCTCATAATTATAAAAATTGGTGATTCAGGTTTAAGTTAAACTTGCCCTGCATCAGTTTGTGAGTTGCTTATTGAATCAATAAATTGTTATTTATTTAATTCTCTTATTACAAATGAATGATTGTAAAACTACGGAAGTAATGCTCAAATTTTATGAAAGTAAGTGATTCGATTTTCAAGTCAAACTTTTACTAATTCAGTTTGTGGAAGAAGTCGGAATATATTTGAACTTAAGAGAAGAAAATTTGACTAAAAAAAGGTTTAATGATCTTATTTGTCTTCATCACAATTTAAAGTTGCAAAGAAGGTATTGTTCATCTCCTAGGATTTTTAAAAAACTATATTAATATTCTTTTTTAACTTTTGTTGTTAATGTATCTAATTATTTTTTTTCTTGTTAAATGTAGTTTCCAAAGAAATGACATAACTGATCCCATTGTTTTTGAAGATATCTCAATATGGCTGGTGACTGAAGATCCTTTTCCATTGAATAATTATAGATAACCATACATTCAAATGTCAATTAAATGGTATTTAATTTTACATTTTTAAATCTAATATTTCATTATCATTTATTTGACCTGAATAAATATGTAGATGAAATTCTTACTTTAGATGACTTGGACGTAAATGGCAATGCATCAATAGACACCAAAGCGGACATGAGGTCTGTCTAGGCTACCTGCTCATCCTCCCAGATCACCTAACTATCCGGGATCCACAAGCCCTCTAATGATCCAACAATTTGTCTACACATCCAACCTACTCCCACTCAAACTGTACAATTTGCTCAAAATAGAAAAATATTCATATTTCTACAAAATTGTCTTTATAAAAATTTCTTTGGAAAATTTATTACATTGACAAAATATTTATGCGAAACAAAAAGAGACTTAGTTGGGATCCATTTGAGGATCTTTGGGTATAAAATTGAGATGATTTTTAAAATGAAAATCAAAACCTGAAGATTCTTACCCCTTTGTCATAATTGTTTGTTAAACTAAAATGAAAACTAGACAGCTAATAATTCATATATCTACCTGTATTGACAAGTTCTAAAACATCCCCCAATTTTAGAAGAAGAAACAACGATTGTCCTGGGTAAGGTTGAACAGGAGAATAAACTTGAAGGAGATCCTTGGCGCAACGATAAAGTTGTTGATGTGTGACCTAGAGGTCACGGGTTCAAGTCTCTGAAACAACCTCTTGTAAAGCAATATAAGGTTGCGTACAATAGACTCTTTCCTGAGACCCCGCATTGGAGGGAGCTTCATGCACCCTTTTAAACAAGGATTGTCCTACTTGCACTGAGTTTAGAAACGCGGTTATCATGAATAGCAGTCTCTTTGATTCCCCCACATATAAAATTCTGCTATGCATGAATGGTTCTCCAGAGAAACATATCAACACCATATATAAGTATTTCATGCAAGGATTATTATTTTTCTATCATTATGGTCACATAAATGCAAGAGAATCAGTCTAAAATCTAAATAGTAAACAATAATCATGTGATCATACTCATAAAGTTAAATGCTTATGTGAAGCAAGTAGGCTCATAGTTAGTCTTGCACAAGCTCAGTCTAAAAGGTATAAGATGTTATAATGGTGGCAGTAGCATTGTTTGTAGTAGTCAATGCAATATTCTATTTTGAAAAACTGTGGATTATCTAACAAGAATATCAACCTGTATACTACAACCGAAAAGAACAGTTAAAATCATTTTACTTTGGTTATCTTGATAAGAAAAAGTAAATGTAAACCTGTTTTGAATAACAAATAATATATAGATAGAAAGAAAAATATATAGCAGGTATACAGCAAACTAACAAAACTAAATAGATCAAATAATGTCAGGTTTGCATGAAAACCCACCGGTCATAACTTGATCCGATTAGTGGTATTGTGACCATCTCATCCTTGGATATCTTAAGCTTTGGTGCTTGCAAAATATAACGGAGCTCAGCAGCCTGACGTCTAATACTGACACTAGGATGTGACTTCTCCAACTGCTTGTACAAGGCAATGCAGTCTCTATGACGGTTGTTGGCCTCATAAGCCATTGCAAGCCATATCTGAATCTGTAATTATGTGAAGAATTCTGATCAAACTTGAAACCATTCCAAAACCAGACAATTTATCCATGTATGCTTATCTTAATCTATCAAAAAGATAATTGAGTCTTTGACAAGAAAACTGTCTTCTTCAACTTCTACCAAAAGCCTGAATCTAGGATTTACACATTTATATGTTAAGTAATTGTCATCAACTAACAATTTTAAAAGTTGCTTATTTCACTACCTCACCACCCAAGAGTGTAGGCCCCGGGACGATGGTAAGAGCAGCCTCAAGAAACTCAATGGCCCGTGAATACATCCCCTTTCCATAGGCTTTCTGTCCAAGCTCAAACATCAGTTTGGCGGTTTTCCTTCGTTCTGCCTGCTCTTTAGCGACCTAGTCACAGAAAAATAGAGCAACAACAAAATAATCGGCATCCTTTCTTTTCTAGTTAATGGCATACAGAACCACGCGTTTGACGATATAAAGCAGGAACAAACCGATGCAGTTAAAGGAAGAAATCAACAGTTCAAGATTTGTCGTTGGCTTGAGGATTCAGGATAAAGTTACAATTGCGATCCAAAACACTAACAAAAAACTTTTAACCAAAAGTCTGGTAGAAAGGAGGAACCTTTTCGAGCTCCCTTCGGACCCTTTCCCTCTTCTCTTCCTCAGTCTCCTCCTCATCCCCTCCGGCGCCTTCCGCAACCAATTCCTCAGCTCGCTTCTCAAGCTCCTTCATCTCCTCCAACTCCTTCAGCCGGATTCGTAGGTTCTCCTCCCAATCGAGGCTCTCATCATCATCCGCTCCATTTCCACCGTTCCCCGAGTAGCCACTTGAGGCGGCGACCTTGGACATAGCGCTCCTCCGCCGTCGACGGGCCATCATAGAGGACGCCGATGGTTCACCGGAGGTTTCTGCCGCATCGTGGAACCCCATGGCTTGAGCAGCCAAGGGCGCCGGGACAGCAGCGGGCTCCTTCCTTGTAGGGTGCGACATGTGCAATTCCGGCAGCCATCCCTTGCCGCTAACGCATCCACCGTGGAAGCGTTCGGCGGCCATGGCGACCCTGGTCGAGCTCGCATCCACCATCAGCGCCACGTTACCTAGGACAATGGGAGCGGCCATTTCCCTTCTCGCTTCTCCGGAGGAACGAGAGGAAGGAGTCCAATCGAACAGATATTTGTATCATTTGTAGACGGTTAAAATAAGCGAACGTCATCCCTATACGGTAAAATCCGTAGGTCGCCGATCTGAACGATTTTTGCATGCACAACCTTAATTTTTTTAAAAACCATTATTAGTCCCTCTGTGCCCATCCTCATTTGAATAACTTGTAATTTTCAAAAAAAAAAAAAAAAAACAAACAATCCAACAGTAGAATTAAGAATTAAAATGACAAAGAAAATAGTTCGGAGTTCTCTTTACTTTATGGTTCGTGTGGCGCTTTTTATACTAAAATTTCTTTAACCCCTTAACCCTTTATATAATATTTAATTCTCTTATGATTAAATTTGAGGGAAAACATATGATTATTATATCTTTCACTAAAAATTCTCATAATATATACATCACTGTAAATAATAAAAAAATAATTCTAAAAGAAATAATCAACTTGCACATATCGGTAAAATCAAGCTCGCAAGTAATAGGTAAAGAAAATCTTGATCCATGTGGCCTAAGGAAGTAGACAAGGAAGTAATGACAAATAAGTTGGCTAATTCCTTTGTCCCAGTTCTCAAATCGAGGAATGAAACGATAACTGAAATGGCTCGTACAAATTTTCTTTTTGAATGTATTAATTAGACAGTATACAAATAATTATTTTAATTTTTTTTTCTCTCCATTTCTCTAATTTTTCCTGCCGATCTAATTTGTTTAGTTTTTTTTTTTTGGTTGCAAGTTCACTTAATTAATTTGATCAATCTAACAAACCAAGTTCACTTAATCTGTTTGATCAATCTAACTTGCTTAATTTGTTTGGTCTGCAGACCTGCTACATTAGATCGACCATATTATTTGCTTGCATCATCTTCACCTAATTTATCTTCAAAATTTTGCACTCTACCCAAATGTCAAGTAGAAAAGGAAAAAAACTGCCCTTATTGTATGACATTGCAAACGGCCGGCTTAGCATCCGCTCCTAGAGTAGGACAAGTGGTACAGATAAAAGTAGCAGAGCAGAATGTTACAGCCAATTTCGTGTGCCAAACAACTAGCTCGAGAACACAGCTTCATAACAGTATAATGATTCAAACCTAGCTACACTCCCCACCTGCTCAATTTCTGTTACCTAGGCAACATCCGCTACTCTTCTAATGCTTCATTTAGATTCTTAGCATGT
>JBBPFQ010867236.1:0-12088 GCA_037974815.1 Kaempferia elegans
AAAAGTCCTTCTCTCGTTGCTCGTCGGTTGAAGCTCTTCTGAGCCTCTTCACGGCGATCTCCCGTCCGTCCTCCGTCGCTCCCCGGTACACCTCCGCGTGCCCTCCTCTGCCCACCAAATTCTCTGCAAAATTCGCAAGATCAGATTTTGACGAGCAGTTCTCGTCTGGAAAGAATTCGGGTAGCATAAAAGAGTAACCTTTACAGAATCCGTCCGTCGCTTTGAGGATTTCTTCGTAGGAGAAGCATCTCCAAGCCGGTTTGAAGGGTGATGGGGGGTCGAGCAGGGGATCCTTCGGCTCTCCAATCTCTGTGCTTTCTCCTTCATCATTAGCTCTGCTCCTTCTCCTGATGGTTAGAGAGAAGAGGCGCTTGAGGCTTTTGCTGCGTCTACACGTATCCCTCATTCTTCTCTTCTGCACTGTTTCCAAGTTCAAACCAAGAAAAACCAAATGAGCAATAAAGTTTAAACGGAGGGGAAAAAACAATTAACCATAGCTTTATCTCAGATTATCTCAACTGAGAAGTCCACATTTAGCTTACCAAATACCCACTCGAGCAATATTTTTTTTTCCCGCATATAATAATATCACATGAATCTTTTGTAGTTAAATTATCGATCTCAATAAAGTACAACGTCTATGCGTTTGACTTTTGTACTTGATAAGTTAACCCATCCACGGAGCTATTCAATTAGGAAGCAGAACAATTGGAATACATATATTTGTCAAAGAAGTACTTGTTGTTTTAGGTGTTTCAACTTACATTTAAATAGAATGAACAAAAATCCTAAGAGATGGCTTGAGTTCATCTCGATTATGTTGAAAGATGATTTATTAAGCCATTAAATTAAGAGAATTTAAGATCACCGTGAACAGGTATCGTATAGTTGAAGAGATGAAACAGGTAGAACGTCACCGTCCATAGCAATTAAAAATAAATAGAGAAGACAGATTATCCTTGTCAGCCTTGAACACGCACTGTAACACTTGTCATGGAATACACTTTTTTTGTTGTTTTGAAGTAGATGAACCATTGACCTTTTGCATCTAGCGTTCAATTAAAAATACTGTGCTCGTGATTGATGATTACACGCCGTCCACCGACTGGAATGGCAGAGTAAATGAATACAATATCATTTATCTCCTAGCCCTCACGAATCATACACAAAGCTTCACAGTAGACAGAGTACAAACATGCATTTCCAATAGAAACAGGACAAAAACTTGTTTATATTTGAAACAAACCATCTTATTCGAGATCTAAGTATCTAATGTGAGAATTAAAATAGAGATATAAGAAAACAAATACTAAACCACCAGCTGCCTGCAACCATATTCTTGGAATTGCACCCCTGAAAATTGCATTTGGAATAGGAATTAGTCCACAAATAAGGTTGATCTACAATAGAGTAGGAACGAAATAAGTTAAAGAGGGGAGCTAAGAGTAGATCTGCAGGACTATTGAGTAGAGAGGGGAAAACACACAGAATACTGTGAAACAAAACTAAGCCCGTTTAGTAGCTACTTAGTTTGATAGGTGGTTCTTCCAAATTCCTGAACCATAAACAAATTTTCAATGAAGAATCAAAATGACAAATTGCACTTCAAAGAATCAAGCTCCATGACCGTCGACAGATTTGCTCGGCGACTCTTAATGCCACAGCTTCATACAGAAGCCACTAGGCAGCTGTGGTGGTTTCTTACTGCAGCTGATTGTTTCGGAGAAAGTATCCACCAACTGCCCTGCAAGGCTAGCTGGGTCGTCGATCAGAGTATCAACGTAAACAGTGACTATCCTTCTTTCCTGAGGCGTAGCTCGTAAGCTGAACCAAGTAAGAAACTTCACCCTAAAGTTGGTCTCGATGTGGCCTTCACATTCAAGCCACCTGATCACTTTCACACAGTACTCGTAGGATCCTTCTAGTGTTCCATCCTTCGTACATATTTCAACAAATTTTTCTCTACCCCTTTTCTTCAAAGAACTTGCTGGCACTGTCTCCGGAATCGTTGGACCATTCTGGAGAGAAGCATTGCTCGGTTTCAATTTGCTACCTCTCCCAGAAACTTCCTTGCTGTTTTCCAGCCGCATGGGAGTAACAGGTAGAGTTTGATCCGGATTACCAAATGGAACAATAGCCATCACATTTGCATTTGGCACACTAGATATGTTATCTGATTTAGGGAGGTCAGATACCTGGATATTCTCCACTGACATAATGGAGTCCCTATGGGACTCAGTTTGGACTGTTGAGTTCATATCATCGTCTACAACAGAATCAGAGTAACCAGGTGTTTCCTCAGCTTCAACACCTTTTGCTCGTCTAACAATGCTGTTGAATTCAGTGTTTTGATTGACTGTATCTGGGTCAACATGGACTGAGAATTTCTCTGAGCCATGCATCTCAGGCTTCTCAAAATAGTGAAAACAACTTTCTGGTGACTTGTTGAGATCAGTAAATGTGGTGCCATTGTTATGGGATTCATCTCCCTCTGATGGGTTAGATATGCCACTGCTGTTCGTTTTTGGACTTTGACAATGTGATTTCGGCACATTTATCTCTGGAGTAAAGCCACTGGGATCGTCTGTTGAGACGACATCAGTTGTTACTCTGATCTCCCACATGCCCAGCTCACACAGGTTGTTGAAGGCTACTATCTTAAACATGTAATCTGTACCTGGAGTCAATTCTGTTACTGAAAGACTCTTCATTGGCTCAAGTACGGTCAAGATCGGTTCTTTAGGGTATTCCTTCATCTCAGCTTTCCGGTGCCATAAGGTGCAACCAGCCATCTCTTGGGATAATCTCGAGCTATCTTCAAACTTCAATGTCAAAGTAACTGAAGTTGGGGATGTGGCTTCAATCTTGATGAAGCTAGAGGATGTCAAACTTGCTTCTGCTGAGACAACCACAAAGAACTAGATCATTACATTGCTTCACGAACCAAATTGGTATCAAATGTCTAGAAAATTTTTAGGGTAATGAAAGTTCATAGAGAAACTTACGTTGAACTTGAGAATAATTACAAAAGGCGGTGGAGTGCAAGGAATCTAGTGACTTGATAGCCAAAGTACACATTGTCTGAACTTCAGCACCAACAGAGAGTCTATTGACAATTCCTCGTGCCATGCTATGTAAATCATTAATAGGCCCAACTTCAGCCTCCAGTTTCTTCATTGCTGATTCAACTACCTCATGCAAATTCTGATACTTCTTGGTTGAGCGAAGAATCCTATGAGAGAGAGAAATCCGGTAACACAATACATCCACTCGTCGTGCATCTTTAGCAATCATGAGCTGCTTTTTCCAGCTCCTGGAAAAACAGGACAAGGTTTAAAGATAAACCATGTTTCTACCAGCTAAACTTGATTAGAATGTGATCATCACAAACGAACATTGTGATAGCAAGTTCATCCAAAGGAAGGATCAATGGAAAAATTATAAAGAAGTTTATAGAAACAGAGTACTTGTTCGAGTTGTTTCAAAACTCAAATCAAATAAATCATGCTGAGTTCATGATTTTGTTCAACTTGTAAATAATTAATCAGCTTGAATAACAATAACAAAAGAATCTATTGACTACTAACTTGCAGGGTTTAGATGTCAGTGGACATTAACAGCAGCTTAAAGCCCAAAATTACATGAGGGATCCCAATCACATCAGTTGCAATTTTGAAGTACTTTTCCTCTCCAATCACATAAAATTTCCCTTTTAGACTAACAGACACCCAGAGATACACAAAATTCCAAAAGGTCTTCTCCACATCAAATGCTCATTCTTTATCTTATTGAGGATATCATTTGAATAATAGATCTGATACATATTAAACTCTAACTAGAATTCCATGTGTATACCCATCCTTCTTAACTATTTCGTTGTGATGAACTTACGATCACCTTTCAGAAATTTTGCCTATGCAAAAATTCAACTACTATATCACAAAAAAAAAAAAAAAAAAAATTTATAGTAAAATGAAGTCAGCGGCAGCAAGCACATAAGCTAATACACAGGATTGGATGCAGAGGCAAGGAAGTTGAAAACAGGTGCTTGATCAATGCCAAATAATTGTTAGAGATATATTCGTCTTTATGTTTACTCTTGTCCCTTTCTATCCATGTATGTAGAATAAGCTCTAGTAAAACAGATAATTATATATCAGAACAAAAATAATAAGAGTGCCAACTTGAGCTAGGCAGAGAAAAATATGTAGCTAAGCCCAAATGCGTCCAGACAACTTTTAAATTGTTTGGAGAACTGATGTCTCTGTCTACTGTTAGCCAATCCGTGACTGAAAGTCTTAACCTCATGATTTCGCTTCTAACATGTCCATTTCACTTTTACCAGTCTAACCCTCAAATGATCCAAGTTTTTTTTATTGGGTATTTCACTAATTTTCCTGTCATTTTGAATTTCTAAACTTGACACTTGTCTTGACTTATGAACTTGATATAAGGCTCTAAAATTCCCTCAAATCTCAATCAACCTAGCTAACAATTCTTGACTTGTTCAATATTATCATCACAACTTCACAAGACCCGTGACAAATCAACATAAAATACTACAGTAATACAACAAGAAAACAGACATATAAAAGTAGTCCATATTCAGAATAGTCAACTTCCATCTTTTGAACCATTCAATTCTTCACCAATTCATGAATCCTGTCTTATGATATGTCTTCAAAATTGATGCTTGAAAGGTGTTAAAGATTGAAGAGTAAATGATGCAAGAAAAAGGAAACCAACCTATATCATATGGAGATGCTCAAGACAAACAAAATTCTAATGTCAAATATATCAGAAATGTTGCAACAAGCACTAAAATATGTCAAATTATGAATCTACTGTGATGTTCAGAGTATGTGGAAGAAATTACCCAAGTAAGTCGTTCACTTTTCCACAATGCGTGCAGTAGTAGCTCCCATCCAAACTTGGGCACTTCTCACTATTCACAATACCAGCTCTTTCATTCTTCAGCGCACACTCGAGATGGCATGACAGTTGACATGAATTACCTTGAGAAAGAATTTCTGAACTACAGATCAACCAAAGACTAGGGTCCTTATTGTCATCATACTTATGGCAGATACAACAGGAGCAACGCTTACAAAATGCATCCTCAAGATTCATGGTAGCTCTGCAAGCTAGATTCTGACAGGATCTTGTGTTAGCGATAGCTTCATTCCCTGCATTTGCAACAACAGGTAGACGCAAAGGGTGATCATTCTTCCTCTGTCTTTTTGGCAGGGGCTGAGGGTTAGGGGGAGCCGGGTCCGTGGTTGACTTGATGGGTTCTCCAGCTTTTTTCTCTGAAACAATTTTGAAAAGGTACTCTATCATCTTCTGTTTTGTTAAGCCCGTGTACTTCCTCTCTTTTCCTATTTCTGCACAAAGTATCTCTAGTAGATCTCTCCTGCTCCAAGTTTGTAGCTTCTCAGGAGCACTGTCTGGCCACTTGGACAATTCATGGACAAGCTCTCTCTTCTCTTCTATACTCAACTTGCGGCATTTAGATGGGTCGAGTACAAATCCTGAAGGGCCAAAAACATGAGCCTAGAAGTCATAAATCCGATCGGGCTACAAGAACTAAAAAACGGCTGATTTGCCTATCTCGAAAAAAGATTTTTCTTTTTTAATTTTTAATTATGAAGAGAAGGCATATCGCTAAATCAACGAGGCAATTTCTGACACTGTCCCAAAACTTGGTTTCAAGACCTACAGAGGAGAAAATCAAAGCAAATCGAAAGAAACCCCCAACAATCAATCTTTTCTTTGCCATATAGGGGGAAAAAACTTACGAAAACTACGTACGAGCAGATACTCGCAGAATCCAAATTAACGAACGCAGCAGCAAAGATTGGAAGACAGATCAAGAAATCCTCTCAAAAGCCCAATCTTACCGAACGAGATAAACCTAAGCAATGAGAGGGAACAGGAAAAGGAACTTACCGGAGAAAGGCGGATCCATGGCTTCTAGATCTCAGCTCCTCCTCGTCCTCCCCCTCGGCATGAACCTGTCCCTTTCGCCGCTCCTGCGACGAGCATGCCCGCCCCAACCGAAAGCGCGACGAGGGCTACCCCTTCACCAAAGAAAATATATATATATATATAAAAGGCACATCAATTTCTACCCACAAATATTAAAAGAGAAGCAGGTACGATTACCGAGTAAGGAATACACGCCTTGCGGACTCAGTCGTCGTCTGGCGACTGGCGTCACCTCCTCTCGCCTCCAAGCTCCACAATCTCTACGTCACCGCGAAAGCGAGGTGCGAGAGGATCCGCCAAGCGGATGGGCGAGCGCCATGGCATTAACTCGAGTGCAGGTCTAGTCCCAATGGCCAATTTAATTGGCTAGAACGGATTCTGCTTGATGTTGACCTGAATTTTTCTACGTCGGATTGGATTGAGAATGGAAAACAAACACACACACAAACCGAAAGCAAAGGAAAGTGAAAGAGAGGAAGAGGAAGAAAGTGGGAAATGGATGAGTCTTAATTACTGTTTTAAAGATACGGTGGTCGCGCAATTCGATCTGTATCTCATCCTTCACCATCCACTTCTTCACAAAATCTCACGCAAGATCTCGTCGCATCCAATTGCATTCCATGCACGTCGCGTTGCTTGATTAAGAATCAGTACTGCATCTCTCTCTGCGTACGCCCGCCACGCGCGTAATCTAAGGAACGCGAGATGCCAGAAATAGAAAGAAAATCTAATATCAGCATAAAGGAGGAACCTTTTTTTTCATTTTTTTTAAAAAATTTTCCCACTGAATTCTCAATATTCCAACAAAAATCTCGATGAGTCGCACCCTGCCTTTTACGATCAAGATCCGGTTATTCGGCTGTCTCATGCATCGATCGCATGCATGCAGGCAGGCATGATGTTGCATTATCACTCTGAGTTCGTGAGTGCATATATATAGATTTCTTTTCTCATGTCAAGCAACAATATATAAATGGTAACATAATTATTGCTTTTTCTTTCTTTTGTTTTGGTGGACAGGTCTTATTAGACCGAGAAAAAAGAGTCAAGAACGTGACTCAACTTTTTGGATCTGAGTTGAGAGGATAAGATTCTCGTATGCCTGTAGAAAAATAGAAACAAAAGGGTGACAGGCTGACAGCTATATATACCGGTACGTGCAGCATTATTGTTCAATTCCTCCTTTTATTATATTCATTTAAATACTTAATTAATTTTAAACTTATCTCTAATCTTATGAACAAATTAAAAGGCTGTGAATAAAACAAGCGCCTACTGTGACAATTAATTATACACATGCAAATTGCAATAGACCAATCAAATCTAGAGCCTCGATCAATTGTTGCTGTATTTTTATTGGTGTGCAGAACCATGTTTATTGTTTAGAAGTATTTAAAAAAAAAGGAAAAAAGTCATATATATAGAAAAGTGACATGCATGAGAGAAACTTTAAGAAGGGGCCCGGCAGCTGAATTAGCGTCAAACTGAATCATTCATTTGTTTAAAGAAAGTTTGGTGGGACTTTGAATTACTGTTTGATATGTGGTTCTGACCAAGACCTATTTTGAATTAGTGCTTATGCACCTACATGCAACAAATTAAAGGCTAATTTGTTTCTTCTCCCAGTAATTAGTTAATTTTGTCGTGTTACCATCATTATCCTACTGATTATTTAAAAAAAAAAAACCGTGCATTGTAAATATCGCGTAGCTATGATGTTAATATACTTTTTATCCTGTGAAGACTAAGGTGACGTTTGGTTAAGAGATAGGAATGAGAATGAGTTTGATAGTAGACTGAAATGGAAATATATTTTACCATTCTAATACTACTATTTGGTTTAAAAAATTTGATTAGGTATGATTACCTTTTTTTAATTTAAAATATTATTATTTTTTTTATTTTCTTCCCCTTTTTTTTTATTATCTATTTGGATTTTTCTATTTTTCCTAATTTTAAATATTTTTTTTTATTTCCCCCTTTTTTCCCCCTATTTTTGTTTTTTTTCAAAATGTTTCTTTGATTTTTTTTTTATTTTTGATTTTTTTTTTTAATTTTAATATTTTTAAAATATTTTAATTTTCGTTTTAAATTTTTATGTTTAAAATTTTTACATTATATATATATATTTATTTTTCAAATTTTTAATTTTTAATTTTATTTTTTTATTATTTATTTTTAAAATTTTAAATTTTTTATTTTTTAAATTTTCTGATTTTTTAAAAATATTTAAGAGGAAGGAGAATGAAAATGGAAATGAAACTCCCCAAGTTATACGAGTTTGATGATTTCTATAAATTTAAACATTATTCCCAAATTGTCATTTCCAAACTCATAATTTAAACACTATTATTTACTATTATTCAATTCCTACATTCCTAAATCTACTAACCAAACACCACCTAATTGTCATTTGTCTAATGTTATTGATTTGTATTTATTTTTTTTCTAATATATAAAGATTGAATAATTAGTCGTTAACATAGGATTACAATTTGAAGAAGACATATTATATTATTTTTTTCGAGTAGACTTTATGATTTTATCATTATCGATTTAAATATAAAATGTAATTGCTCTTATTTTAAATATTATATTAATAAGTCAGTTTTTTTTATCCGGCCCTTATGATAGGCCCAGACCAGCCCAATTAGAGCCGGTTACATAGCGGGCTTGTAACGTTTGGACTTAAAGCCTGCCTTCCTTGACCGCACGGAGAGTCCGAGGCTTCGAAGCTCCGCCTTCCGCCGCCGCCTCTTCTGCCTCTCCACAACCCCCGGCGGTGCATTCCATCCGGAAGCCATTCTAATGGACGCCGTTAGGATTGTGGCGACGAAGAATCTGTTTCAAATTGGGCGGAGGAGCTGGCGGATTATGGGATCACAGCCTATCGGGGATTGCTGTTTGTTCTTCCTTTTGTTACGCTCTGCATCTTCCACGCGCCCAAAGGTTTGGCGTTTCTATTATACTGTGTTATCTTGGTGTCAATTTTGTGGTATCTACGACTTGGAAAACGTCAGGTAGTAGTGCTGGTGAGTTGTGTTTACATATTTTACTCACTGATTTACCGTGTCGAGGAATGTTATCTTATTATGGTAGCAAATAAGACGATGTGGAGTGGGAGATTGAGAATTGAACTGCAGTTACAAATGTCAACAAGATGATATGGATTACCAATTGGCGGCACGAGAGTATGCTAGTTATGTTGAATATGGATCTAGATGGATTTTCAAGTAGTAGAAAAATTGTCTTTGGAATTTATCCTTGGGGATAGTTTGGTTGGGGGTATGTGGACTGTAGATGCTTATTTGCATAGAAAATTATGAAGTTATAATAAATTGGTCGACAACATCCTATGAGATTTAGACAGAAATTCATCAGGAAAGTAAGGTCCTCTCTTGTTCAATGAGTTTGGAAATTCTCTGCTAATGGTAACTCAAGCCTGATGGAGTCAAAATAGTGACAAGGTGTTAAAACGCTTGTGGAGCCATAGCGATTAGCCATAACAAACTTCTTTGCAATACATCCACAAGATGGGTTCACATGTTCTTCGTTATAATTTTCAAGTGTTTATATTGTGCAAATAAAAAATATCTGTGAGCTCGTAAAGATAACAATAGCCGAACTGTGTACACTTAGAAGATACCTGATTTATACAAATTTCTTGATAAAGTGACTAATTGAGGAATAGCACTATATATTTGAGATGCTATGATGAGTAGTTCTAGTGTTTAGAAATGTAAGTAGATTGTTTCAAGTGGTAAATCAGCTTTGTAGTTGGAATGGTGAAATATGTTTAGATTTTAGAATTTGGTGGGAGAATTAATTGAACATTTAAAATTAAAGAAAGTGTCAACTTTGTGCGCTTAAAAGGAGGAGACATCAAAGATTATTCATATTTGTCATAGATTTTCTCTTCTATATCCGGCCACATGCATGTTTACGGTATTTTCTCACTTTAGGATTTTAATCATGTATCTATAATTAGTTGCCTTGTTTTAGGAGAAAAGGAGGGATAAAGGTGGAATTTAATTCCAGGACCTCATGCAACACCATCGAGGGCCTTACTAATCGAGTTACCAACCATCTTCAAATTAATTATCTACTGATCCTGTCGGAGAGCGGGGAGGATAGCTTGTTGGGACACGTGGAGGGGATGTGCCGTCGATGTTGACCCTCCAAAGACCTTGAAGGAGGGGAGCTCGGAGCCGCCTAGAGGATCTCCACACCAAAGACAGAGGTGGAAAATGTTAGAGACGGTTAGGGAAAATGTCCCCAGTGCAGGACAAGTGGTGGAAGCAAAAAGGAAGAACAACAACGAAAAAGTGTAGATTGTGGATGCGCTTTGTGTACCTGCGTCTGTGGGTAGAGACCCCCTTTATAGTGTGAGTTTTCCCTTATGCACGGATCTCAATCCACTTCCCGAAAAGTGTAAACCATTCAGACATTCAAACACCTTTTCCTAATTAGGCTCACAGCTTTTGCGTTTTGGCAAACTTTGGAAGCTTTTGACATACATAATGTGTAGAGCAATCCTCTGCTGCTTGATCTTTTGCCAACGGTTATGCTAGGCAACAAAAAGAAGTACCTTAGCCTATCAGGATGCCCGAGTCTTCTTCCTTGCCCGACCGGACTCCATGGCCGATCAATTTCCAATCAACTGCGGGGGTGTGACTCAGCTTCTCTAAGAACTTCGTTCTTCCATCGACTAGTCCTTCGATCGGGCGACTGTTGTTTTGTTGTCCAATCGGACAGTTATGAACTTGATGTTGGTTCTTCGATCCAAATCGCCCGACTCCTGACCGAGCTGACTCGGAGGACCCTTCGGTCGAGAAAGGCCCGCGGGCCAGTCGGACAACTGATCCGCTTGGCTAGCTCGTTCGATCGGACTGCTTGGTTGACTATCTTGGTCCATCTTGACTTGGACGGCCACCTCATCTGGCCTCCTTGATGTTAATCCTACCCCGGGGGCTTACCTTATCCGTCGCGTCATCTACAAATGGAAAAATAAATAAATTTGAGCAGTAATGCTTATGTTTGATGAAGAGAATTTCCTTTATTAAAGTATTTATGGCCTTTTAAAAGTTTTTTTGTAAAAAAAGTTTGCAGGAGTGAGTCTGTGAGATGTTGCTTATTAAGTTATCTTTTTTGAAGTTGCTAAAAATAATGCTTAACATATCTTTCTTAACAAAGAAATGTCATCCTCGACACCCAGATATTTCAATAATCGGGGCCTACATAAATTAATTCAGACCAGTTGTGCTTGCTTGCATATTTATTATAAGTAATAAAAACAATTAGGATGTAGTTTGTGTTATATGCCATGTTATCTCTGCCTCTAGATTATACATTTACTGTGCAATGAGAAATTATTTTTAAATCTGGATTATGAGTGGTATATGCCTTGATCTCAGAAAAAAAAATTGCCAAAAATTTTTCTTTTTTTCCTATGGTTTTCTTTTCTGATCAGGACCAGAGGACAAGAGATTAACAATGCTACTATCAATACATGCCACATGATTAGTAAATTATCTCTTCTTCTAGAACTAGAATCAACAGAGTTACTTGATTTTTCTCTCTTAAACATGTTTTAGTAGTACTAAAACTGTAATTACAACTTTCTTCATTCTCCTTTTATCAAGATACTATTTTGTGAACTGTTTGCTAAAGAGCCTGCCATTCTTGTTGTCATTTGACGTATCTGTTTCCACTGTTGACACACCGATCTTTGTTGTTTTTTGTCGTACTTGCTGCTGGTGCTCGATTCTTGATAGTGAGTGCATTTTGTGGGCAACAAATTTACCCATATGATTGTCTGGTTCCTACCTGTGCATTTCTAGCTTCTTCCCCCAACAGGACTGCTAGTGCTAGGTGAGCACTTCCTTTCTTTCAGAGCAATACTACTCTCCTTTCGATGTGTATTGGCAGATTGGGACAATAGAGTTGGCACGAAGATGATGGGAAGCATATGTGCACATGAGATTAGTTGTCACTATGATGGGTGACCTATCTTGTCTTTTGTTCTTCTCATTTCTTGGGGTTAGTGATCTGATCCTTTTATTTTTTTAATTAATGCCAAATGGCACTTGGTTTCATTTAC
>JBBPFQ010867342.1:0-12085 GCA_037974815.1 Kaempferia elegans
TAAGATTGAAGTAAAATTAGATTTAATTTAAAATTAAAATTAGGTAACATTTTAATTAGATTAAAGAAATTAAAGTTGAGTTTTAATTTTGATTAGGGTATAGACAATGAAAAAACCTCCCTATAACTTTTTTGTGAGTCATATTTTACCAATCATATACCTCCTTATATTATAAATCATAAATCGCAATGCAACAAATCATTATCATTAATTACAAGCTTCATCTTCAAGAGAGAAAAATATATTTAAGTTTTCAAATTTACTCTTGAACTATAAACCTCAAATCTCACTCCTACCCTGGCTAAAGCTTTTTTATTGATTTTTTTTTTAATTTTATAAATATCTCACAAGGAGATGCTCTAATATGAGATTTAAAGGCAATTTCCGTTTATTTATTGTCCATGGCGACTAATAACATTAAAAAACACAAATAATTTTTAAAATTTTTAAAATATTTTTTTAAAACTGAAAATAGAAAGATGCGGAGCATTCGTCTCCCCGTCGCCGCTTCGCCGACGACGATACTGGGGAAGAGAATATAAAGAAAGGTATATAAGTAAAAAGGCGAATCAAATTCAAATCATCGGAATCCCCCAAATTGAATTCCGGCCGCTTTGCTTCCGACGATCCAAACGTCGATTCTTTTGTTTCGTTGATTTTGGGATTTCGCCTCGCATTAATCCGACTCCTCGATCGGTTTCGCGCTGAATCCCAATCCGTTCTTCAGAAATTTCGGGTTCTGGGTTTTGCTTACGACTGACTTGATCTGGGACGGTTTAGGTTTTTGAACCTTTCGCCAGATTGGAATCGCTGCTAGGGTTTGGAATCCCATGGTGGATCGACGATGGTGCGGTTTCTGGGATTGAGGAGTTTTAGCCTCGATCAGTCTCCGCGGGAGATCACTCGCACGGGACCCGTCTCCGGCCGGGGTAACGGCGGTGCTGGCGGGGAGAACGGGTGGCTGATTCGGTTCTTCGACTCGGCTTTCTTCTCCGAGTGGATTGCGGTGAGCTATCTTTACAAGCATGACCATGACGGTGTCCGAGACTATCTTTGTAACAGGATGTATACGCTTCCGCTTAAGGGAATCGAGAGCTACCTGTTCCAGATCTGTTACATGCTCGTCCATAAGCCGAGCCCTTCTCTTGACAGGTTCGTCATTGATACGTGCTCCAAGTCCCTCTGGATCGCCCTTAAGGTGCACTGGTTTCTCATGGCGGAGCTGGAGGACTCTGAAGACAACGAGGGGATCGGCCTTGTCCAGGAGAAATGCCAGATTGCTGCTACTGTAATGGGCGAGTGGCCACTCTTGGTTAAGCTTCCACCGGTCCCTCCTAGCACTCCAGCCAGCCCCAAGAGCAACCCAGTATTGAATAGGATATTTTCATCTAAGCAGAAACTGTTGTCGTTGGCATCATCATCATCATCTCCAACATCGGGATCCAGTCCCTTGTTTGAGGAGAGCAATCGGGTTGATAGCAGCAGTGATGCAACTCCAGAGGAAAATAAGCTGTTGAAAAAGCTTATCATGGGGTCAAAAATGCGGGATGCATTTTTCTCTAGAAAGTCCTCCGAGAAGGATGAGGAATCTGGAAAAGGTTTTCTTAAGAGACTTCTTAGGGATAGTAAAGACAAGGAAGAAGACACGGATAAAGATGGATTTTTTCGCAGGTTTCTTGGGGATGGCAAGGATGATGATGGGGGGCTGACTTCAAGTTCAGAGGGTTTTCTGAAAAGATTATTTCGTGATAAAGAAGAGAGGATGGTGGAGGATTATGAAAAGGAAGGCTTTTTCCGTAGGATGTTTAAAGACAAGAATGAGGAGAAGAAACATTCTGGAATTAATATGAACGAAAAGGAAGAAAAGGCCAGTGAGACTATTGAGGTTGACGAGAAGGAAAACTTCTTTCATCGACTTTTCAAAGAAAAGCATGAAGCGAGGAAAGATGCAAATCGAGAGAGGAATGCGGAGAAAGAAAAATCTAATGTTATTGCCCAAGAAGATGAGAAGGAGAGCTTTTTCCATAAGATTTTTAAGGATAAAAATGACGAGAAGAAGGATAATAGGCTTGATGTCAATGAAGAGAGGGGAAAAGTCCAAAGGAATTTGGAGGTAGATGATAAAGATGGTTTCTTCCACAGGATTTTTAAGGAAAAGAGTGAAGAAAAGAAAGATCGTTCATGTAATAGGAATGAGGAAGAGAGGAAAAGCATTGAGGATGACAATATCTTTCGAAAATTTTTCAAGGACAAGAATGAAGGGAAAAAGGTTGTTGGGCATGATAATAATGAGGATGATAAAGTAAATGGAAGCATCGAGGAAAGAGAAAGGGAAGGTTTCTTCCATAGGTTTTTCAAGGAGAAGCATGATGATAAGAAAATTGAAGGCCATGATACAAATGAGGAAGATGGCAAGAGTAATGAAATTTTGGAAGAAGAGGGTACATCTGAAATTTTGTCATTTCGTAGGTTATTCCGCATCCATCCTGAGGAATCAAAGGTTTCAAGTATTAGTGAAAATGGGACTTTTGAGAACAGTCCAGGAACAGAAAACTTTTTCAGACGGCTGTTTAAGGATCGCGATCGTTCTATAGAAGATTCTGAATTACTCAGTGCAAAGATCCGAAAGGAGGTAATGGTTGGGTTCATATTGTTATTGGTTATTACTTTGGCAATTTCTGCACAAGCTATTGCTTGTTGTGACATTGAACTATTTGATTTCATTAAAAATGGTTGGCTGTTCCTTTTGACTATCTAGACAAACTTTACTACCGTTGAGTGATACCTTTTTGTCATGTCATTGTTCCCAGCAAATATAATTTTGATATCTAAGATTGTTTCAGTTTTTTCTCCAAAGATTGATTCTTATAACAACTGCAATAAATTTCACTTTGATTACCTTAAGATACCACTTGTATCATAGTCTTTTATATGCATTCATTTATTTTTTTTCCTAGAATGAACATGATATAGGCTTCATTCCATTTGGATTTTGATTAAACAAATAATACTTGCAGGCTAATGTATTGGTAATATTCAATGAAAATTTATCTAGCTTCCTTGGAACTTATTTCCTTTGTCTATATTTGTCTTGTTTTACACAGGGAGCCTTAGTATCTAACTTATGAATCTCCACAGGATCATACATGCAATATGAGGTTTTTTGGTGTCTGGATTTGGACCACTTGGATTTGTACTTTCAGTATGTTACTAAGGATTTAATTTTCAATGTCTTTATCTAAATGGTGTGATATGACTAAATAACTACATTGAATGAGTCCATGTGAACTGATGCCATTACCTTGTCATATGTGCATGGCTTCGGACTGAGTCCAAAATGTTATGCTCCAGCAAGCGACTCATAATCTTGTACTCACCTGGATTATTACTTTTTATGTTAATTGAAGTAGGGATTCTTATCTTTTGGAACTTCACATGGAGACCACTTCTGCTTTCTGCTGTTGCTGAAATGAACTTGGGAAGTGAAAAAGTTATGTTGAGTTTATCAAGCAAATTACCATAATACATCTATTATAAAAAAGAAAGAAAAAAAGGGTGTTTCCTGTTATGAATAATATGTTTCTTTGGGACAAACATCAGTTGTTCCTCAACATATGTATTGCTATTTGTAGATTAGAAGAAGCAGTAGCTGGAGTTCTTTTTAAGGAAATGCTAATTAACTAACACTTATTTGGTTGATTGCTCTCTTCCTTTTTTTTAATTTTCTTTTAGTGAACAAATTTTATTTTTCATTTTCACCACCCAAGTATCAGTATATTGTTTTGGTAAATGGTAAATGAGTATTGGTGAATAATACTTTACTTGATTTTTGTGGTATCTACTGATACAAATTATTGTGATAAGTGAATACAATTTCATGCCGTCCTACCTAGTACGGGCGAAATGTTAGGTTTCGCCCGTCGACCGAAATCAGCAACAGCATGCCCAAAGTATTGTGGTCGCTGAGGACACCTTCTGCGGGCCTCATGACCTGTGTTGTGAAAGGCATGCCCGAGATGTGAGGTGCACAAGGTGTTGGTTGTTGCGCCTCGCGCCCCATGAGGCGGACGCTGGAGGCCAAGCGCGCGCCTGGGTGCGCCTTTGCGCCTAATATGAGGCGCCAATGAGGCGCGCCTCTTGACCATCTCGATTTTTTTTTTTCCCTTTGAAAAATAGTTTTAACCTTTTTTTTTTGGGTTAAAAATAAACGCAAGAAAGAGATAAAAGCAAATTAGGGCACGCAGGAAATAGAAAAAAAAAAGAAGAAGAAAACGAACGCACCCACTTGAATCCTAGCCTCTCCGGAGCATTTCCGGCCGCCGCACGCAGGTGTTTTTTTTTCCTTTTTTTTTGTTTTCTCTTCTTCTTCTTCTTCTTCTTCTTATTATTATTAATCTGACTTATTATGCTTGTTTTGATGAACTTCGTTAGTTTAGATTAGGAAGTTGAAACTTGAAAGATTGAAACTTTTATTAATTTTATCATGGTGTTGTTTTGCTTGTCATATTATGTGTCTCATGGTTAGTGGTTTGATATTTGTGTGTGTGGAATATTAATAGTTATCATATTTGACATATTATATATGAGTGTGTTAGTAGTTTAGTAATCAACCTCATGTTCAAGAGACGCACACCTTGCACCTCGGGCTCTAGGGAGCCCTTTGCGTCATTGTACGCCTTGTGCTTCTAATAATGTTGCTCATGATCGTCGAGGGCGTCTTGCGCTGGCTTAACGCCTGTCGAGGACGCCTCCTGCGGGCTTCACGCCCATCGAGGACGCCTCCTGCGGGCTTCACGCCCATCGAGGACGCCTCTTGTGGGCTTCACGCCTGTCGAGGACACCTCCTGCAGGTTTCACGGTCGTTGAGGATGCCAACTGCGGGCCCCGCGGCAACCGAGGACGCCTCCTGCGGCCCCGCGGCAGCCGAGGACGCCTCCTGCAGCCCCGCGACCACCGAGGATGCCTCCTGCGGCCCCGCGTTCGCCGAGGACGTGTCATGCAGGCCGGGGATCGTTGCTAGCGGCACAAATAGAAGGAGAAGTTGAGGAATGCGCAAATAGAAAGGAGAAGAAGTGGAACGATGAAAAGGAGAAGAGGAATGCTCGAACACGAAGGACTGAGGACGCCTCTTGCGGTCGCCGAGGATGGCTCGCGCGTGGCGAACATGAATGAACTCGCGAACAGAGGAGAAGAGGATCACATGAAGAAGTGAAAAAGTTGAACTTAGCTTTTAATTAAATAAGTTAGGTTAATTATTTCAATCAATTCCTAGATATAATTTAAATAGATTTAATTAAACCCAAATAAAATTATCTCATTATATATATATTATTTTTTTATTTTTTGTATATTTATTTTTAAAATATTTAGATTAATGTTTTTTAGTTAATATATTTTATATTGAAAAAAAAAACCAAAATCATATCGGCACAACACAATGTACCAAAACTGTATCGTTCCGGTCCAGGACCGAAACCTTGGCACGGGTTGAGATTTTAAACCTTGGTTGTAATTGTATTTCTCAGTATCTTTTCATAGTTTTTCTCTTCATTGATGTGTTAGATGATTTTTAGTGACCCAGTATCTTGTTGACTTGTGGGGTTAGTGGAAGCTTGCTTACTGCTTAACTTTTTGTGTTGCAGAAGCACCCTAGTTCTCAGTATAATGAAAGAGGGAATGACAAACCACCTTTACCTAATAATACAATAGCAGAAAGTCGAAAGAGTTCTTACTATGCTTCTTTGGAGTTTGTTCAGTTGTTATCTGACACATCTTATGGACTATTGGACATATACCCTATTGATGATCGCAAAATTGCTCTTCGAGAGGTTATGTTATTTTATGACAATCTTTCACTTATCTGTTCCACAGTTGAACATTTTCTAAAATGTTAGTTTCCTGAATCATTAACTTTTTGGTTCTTTTGTTGACAGTCTCTTACCGAGGTCAATTCACGTGTTGCCGAGGCCCAAAAATGTGGAGGTTAATGAATTAAATCTATTTTTCTTCCTCTGAAAATCCATCATCTATAGCTATACCTACCATACAGTTCTATTAAGCGTACATGAACTGATAAATATATTATGATATATGATGACAGCTGTATGATGACATTTGGTTTTATTTGTGAAATATCTAATTGAAGGGGTTCTTTTTATCTTTCATTCAGTGCTTATATATATTTCCAAGAGTAATCTTGAATTGTACTAATGTTGTATTTGGCTGCTTGCTATATTTTATTTCATAAATTATAGACTAATATAAACGAAGCTATTAACTGTGGATGTAGTTTACCGATTGATCTTTTAAGGGTTTCAACTATTTTCTCAGGTGTGTGCTTTCCCATGGGAAAGGGAATGTTCCGGGTGGTTAATATACCTGTGGACGAAGCTGTTCTCCTTAATTCTAGGGAGAAGGCACCTTACCTAATATGCGTTGAAGTCTTGAAATGTGAAACACTCAGGTAATGAGAATTTAGACAACAAATTAGAAGTTTCCTCTAATTGTCAGAAGATGATAGTTAAAACCATGTTTCAGTGTATTTGACCCTTTGCTTTTGGCAGTTATACTTATCACTTGATGTTACTGTATAAACTTTTTCAACCTAGATTTATAATATTATTCTATATATCAAAGGTCAATTTGTAATTAATATATCTTGTAGGAGAATATGGTTCATGTTCTTGTGTTCATTTTAGTTTTGACTAGTGCTGTTTTCTTTTTTTTTTCCTAGTCGCGCAAAGACAACTGATGCTCAAAAGCTCTCAAGAGGAGGAATTCCCTTAGCCAATGGCGATGCACAATTACGAAAGCCTCCTCCATGGGCATACCCTTTGTGGAGTCAAAATAATACTTGTAATTATGATTCTGATGGAATCTTAAAGTCGACTTCCCGAGCTATTGACCAAGCAATGGCTCGGTTATGGGAAGCAAAAGTGAAATATGTCCATGTTAGTTTGTCTGTTGAGAGCAAGATTGGCCAGGAGATTGACTCAGTATGGAAGATTCAACCAGATACCATTGATGGAGATGATAGACGTGACAAGTCAATCACAATCGGTGAAAAAACACCAGAGTGGATTACTGTCAATCTGTCTGCAATTCCTGGGGTTAACATGGAAGATGTAGAGGATCAGGAGCCTTCAATTTCAAAAGATCATCGTCGTGTTCCTAGCACAATTGCTATTGAGGAAGTAAAGGTGAGCCTGTAAGTGGAATGAATTGCTATAGGGATACTTTTGGGTAATTGACTGTCAATAATACTATAAAAAAATTAAGTCAACTATTTTTTCTGGGTTGGACATTTAATTTTTGTGGAATGATTCTTCATGATACTTGATGTTTCATGTCTCATTAAACAATAAAATATCATGATTTGTGATATATGTATTTGATGTTGTAAGAAAGAAAACTTAAGAAATGAGTGATTACTCAGAAATAGCTAATAAATGCCTGGATGTTCTCTCCTCTTGTTTAAGCTATGCTGTCTAATTCTATACATGTCTATATGTTATGTTTTGTATCAGCTATGCTATTTAGTTTTTCATATAATGTCTATTTATCTCATTAGCAAGGATTTTTAATACAACAATATGTCTTAACTATCTTAATGAACTTGTGGTTTTATCATGCTACTATAGTCAAACTTTCAAAAGGAATATGAAGTTTGAGCACTTAATTATATAGGTATATTCTATTTTTGGTAGGCTGCAGCAGCTAAGGGACAAACTCCTCCTGGGCTTCCTGTTAATGTTGCCGGTCAGAATTCCCAGGATACAAAACCAAAGGTACTTACTTTTTCCTTCTAGTGCTTCATTCTTGCACGTGTCCCTTGAATGAAATATCTATCTGTTTAACAGTTAATGGATGGTGGCATTCGAAAACCTGGTGATGCATTGTCCGGTGAACTTTGGGAGAAGAAGAAAGAGCAAATTCGGAGGTCATCAGCATTTGGAAAGTTACCTGATTGGGACTTACGCTCTGTGAGTTACTACTATCGTTCTTCCCTTTCTAGTGGAGAATTAAGAGTGAAACTTAGGCAAAATTTTCCTTACTGTTCTCTAGTTATACAATCAATATATATATATTCGAAAATATATAATAAAATTTTTATTTATTTATCATATGAGAGCGTGGGTCCCGTATTTTTTCTCTTTTTTCAAAAATTATTTATTTATTTGTTTAATCTTTAGGTTAAATTTTTTATTTTTAATTAATATATTTTATATTTAAAAAATATCGAAACCATATTAGCATGACACGATACATTACTGAAACTGTATTATTTCGATCATAAATCGAAACTCCGATACCGTTCGAAATTTTGAACCATGATTGACTATATTGATAAGAAGCACCAGAAAAATTAATTCATCATTTTATATTAATGGTGTCTCTCTTACATAGGGACTCAAAAGATAGCTGAAATGTTTAGAGAACTTGATATTGGTTTATCAGAGAAAAATGGAAGGGTTGAGATAAGGAATGAATGCCATATTGCTTCCCCTTCTGTCAGCTTGTAAAGTGTTCCTAGTGCATGCACATATTAGTGCCACCATAAAATTTCTGTGAGAATTCAGAAAATTCAAGAATGACAGGACTCTCAATAATCTCTCTAAGGGATCTTCGATTCCTATTGTTTTGAATTTTTACAAATGAATCTGATACTCTTCAAGGGTAGGAAAGAAGCAAAAATATGTATAAAAAAAGGAAGAGGCAGAAAATCAATCTGCACTAGACTACTACTTTGAAAGGTGTTGTAGCATGGAAGATGAAAGAACTTTCCTTAATTGAGTTTGAGACATACATTGAGACTAAATAAATTTGATAATCTTTTGTAGGGCATAAGTTTCTCCTGAAGACCGTAAATCAGTTAGAAGATATTGTAAGCTTGAAGTAAAATCGATTGCAATGTGATTTGCATTAACAGGTCAATGGGAAATTCATAAATAATAATGGAGTGAACCGTGAATCTATGGCCTAATCACTTACACAAAATTCATAAGGATCTGATTTTTAGAATTATTACATTGGCGGTGTCCAACAAACTACATTGTCTTTTTGACTGATTGCTATATTATATTATATTTTTTTCTTAAAAACCACTAGGTTATGCATTATCCATAATAAACATTGCAACTCAAGTATTTGTTGATGCATTGAAAATGATTATATTTACTTTGTTTTTCATTGCTATGCATTTTTTTTAAGAATAATTTATGCATTACATTTCTACTTGGCCATGCCTAATTCTTTTTTCTCAAGTAAATAGATAATTGTGAAGAGTGGAGATGATTGCAGACAAGAGCACCTAGCTGTACAACTAGTTTCACATTTCTATGGTAATTACAAATGCTGAGGATTTTGTTTGAAACTTTGAATTGCGACCAATGGTTAAGCTTTGCTTAATTTCAAAGGAAGATGTTGACAACTTTGCTTAATTTCCTTCATTGGATTGTTGCTAATTTCTTGAGGATATGGGCTATCCTTAGATATACAAACTTCAAAGGAATCATGATGTTGTTATCCTTTTGCACAAGTGATGTTGTGAGCATGTTATCCTTCTAGTTGATCGTATAGATTACATGTTTTACTATGAGAAATGATTGTTTGCACAAACAGTTCTATAACAAAGTCGAGGTAGTTTTTTTGCTTCCTTATGGAAGTGTGTGATTTGTGTCTTAGTGACGTATCTTCTACTTTTAATAAACTTGAAGGCAATTTAATAAGCGTTAAGGTGGTATTTGATATGAGATAATCTTGTAACATTCTCATTGATTTGTCAGTTTGGAATGCTAATCATTTACCTTTGTATGGGAATCTAAATTGTTTGTGAGGGTGGTGGTAACCAAGATAAAGTTATTTGTGGTCGTGTCAGATGTAACTATTTGGGGTCTTGTCTTTGAGTTCTTTGTAAGACTGCCAATTGTTATTTGACTATGTGAGAGTTACTTGTTCTGGACCACCTGACCCATCCTTCACTTATTGAGAGATTTAAGTGTTGAAAGCAATTTTCTCTGCTTCAACATTTGACACAGGGAACATTTGACACAGGGAATGTTATTCTTAATAAACCTACAAACCATCTTATGATTACCACTATTAACTTCCAACTTCTTATCCTTTATCTACCTCTTCCCTCTTTTCGCCTCTCTATACTGATCTTATAATAAATTATAGGACAAAACATCATTTTCACATAAAAGCCTATCATGTGATTATGATGAGGCCTAAGTTGTACGCTAAAGAACTTTTGTAACATTGTTAAAAGTGATTTAAAAAATGTGAATACATGGTTAAAGTAGATCTCTGAAAATTTTCAATCTTATTCTTTCTTGATAATAAGATTTGACTCTTTACTAGAATGTTGTGTTTTTAATATCAGATATATACCAAGAGGCTGGTCTCCCACTGTGGTTAAGACCTTATGAGGTTCTTGTTACATCTTCTTATACAGCACTAATTGAGACTATCCCTGATACGGTGATTCTTCTCGACATTAGGAACTTATTGCTATCTCCTTCTGGCATAGATAAATTTGTCTATTCTCAATATTTTATGGTTTTTTTGCAGGCTTCAATTCATTCAATAAAGAGTAGATTCCCTAATATCTCAAGTCTGCGTGGCTTTTTCATAGCTAAATATGAAGAAAATTCATCAAATTTCAAGCTTGCGCAGGTATTCAAGTTTCTCAATTGTTAATTTTTTTTTGGTTTGGTTAACCATCAAAATTGATCAATTATGACTTTCTTTGTGACAAATCACTTTATATGTGAACATGCTCTCAGTTACATCTTTAGATAAGATACTTGCAAGAATTCTTTTATTGTCTCTTTTGAAATTTTTTGTTTCTTACAACTCTAGATGCTTTAAGGTCACTTAGTATGCAACTAATATAATAGTGCTTTCTCACTTGTGTTGTGCAATTGCTACGCAAATGTCAGGTTGCTTTTCATCTTCACTTTCATTCTCAAAGTTTCAATTTTGTTTGATTATAAGTGCTTAATTGAGAAGTTGCTTTGTGACATGAATCTGTCCCCTAGTATAATATTTCTTTCATGTGCTATCAACATTTTCATTTTTGGTATTTCTGTAGGACATATAGATTCAGTTACTTGTAAATTCTTACATGCTGTTTGTTACTGGATTTTCTTATTGGAGAATAGAACTTATTATCCTGATCTTATTTGGTTGCTTGACAGAGAAATTTTGTTGAGAGCATGGCAGGATATTCAATACTATGTTACCTGCTTCAGGTACTCCTGGGTACAACTTCCTTCAAATTTTTTCTGAATTTAGCTTGTCATATTTGCTCAAACATTTGAATGCTCTAGTTAAATAAATTCTATTCACTTTGATTGTTTAGGTGAAAGATAGGCACAATGGTAACATCTTATTGGATGAAGAAGGGCACATTATTCACATTGATTTTGGTTTTATGCTATCTAACTCTCCTGGCAGTGTAAATTTTGAGAGTGCACCATTTAAATTAACTCGCGAGCTTCTTGAGGTGAGATAATTGGAGTTATGTTCAGAATCTACATTTTGTTTTTTAGTGTTTCACAATGTCCCTTTGATGCCAGGTGATGGACTCTGATGCAGAAGGAAGTCCTAGTGAGTTCTTTGACTATTTTAAGGTGATAAACATTGTTCTTTGTTGAAGGTAGCCTCTTCTGCAATTGTAGTCGTCATTTACTCATCCATGCTCTTTGCAGGTTCTGTTTATCCAAGGTTTTCTCACTTGCCGTAAGCATGCTGAGCGTATAATTCTTCTTGTGGAGATGTTGCAGGTAACACGGACAGACTTTTTTTTGTATCCTACTTTGGTTTGAGATATTTCTTTCACACAAGCTTTCTTTAGTTTAAGGATCTTTTTTTGTGTGCTCCTTGTCTTTTTTTTTCTCTCGAACTTATGTTTTTGCATATGATGCTTTCTCAAGAAGACTCCATATTTCTGTTGTTGTTTCTGTTGGGACCTAATCGGTACGGCTAGATGCGGTGTCTTCTTCCTACGAGGTTAGTTCTTGCAGCGGAAAACTAAACAAACAAAACTAACACAAACAAAGAAGACAAACCGATGTGTTGA
>JBBPFQ010867450.1:0-2500 GCA_037974815.1 Kaempferia elegans
GGCTATCGGAATCGAACCGATGACCATCGCATTACAAATGCGATGCTCTAACCTCTGAGCTAAGCGGGCTTAAATAAAAGAAATTTTGCATACATGGGAATTAGGAAAACTCTTAGGATTTTATCTATTAACGATAACTTCTATTTTATTTAAATGTTAAATAACAATCAAATTGAATAATTTCAAATTGAATTTCTTTCGTTAGATTTAGTTTAGAGTTCTAAATCAAATCTATAAATAGAATCTACTAATTAGATTAGTAAGTGAGGATCCTTTTAGAGATTTTTTTTAATTTCTAATGCTCTAATTATTTTATATATTATAAGTCTAAATAATTAAAGTCTAAATACTAAATCTAAATGATTCAACTTTTTTTTAGACTTTAGACTAAATAATTAGAAATAAAAAATAATAAATAGAAATAAATGGAATAATTAGTTAGAACTAGAATACTATAAATGATAAAAATGCTAAATCAAATTTCTATTTTGAATTATGTTATGGTATGGCTATATAGAGGGTCTTGCTCAAATGTGTCTAAGAAGAAAAGGGGGGGGGATAAAAATCAAAATGAAATGAAAGAGGCAACCAAAATAAAGGCAATCCAGATAATAATGAGATACTCCTATCTTTTGTTTTCATTCGGAAGGGGGGCAGCAGCTAAGACTAAAACAAAGAATCGATCGTTGTAGTATTCCAAAAATTGACAGAAAAAGAACAGTAAGAGAAAGATATATATGTTATTTAGTGTATATCCATCGATATTTGAATTGCAAATAGAGAAATGATAGAATCACTTCTGATTGGACCAAATAAATACGGGTCCACGATACAGACGAAAGAAGATAGGCAAGAAATCAAATGGGGCAAAACCTTTCGATATAAGAATCAGTATCTAAAAAATTCAGCGGTTCCGCATAGCATAAAAATAAATTTTAAATAAATGAAATAAAAAAGGAGGGAGAAGGGCACCATAATGAGATTGAATCTCAAAACGCAGGGGGGATATGGCGAAATTGGTAGACGCTACGGACTTAATTGGATTGAGCCTTAGTATGGAAACCTACTAAGTGAGAACTTTCAAATTCAGAGAAACCCTGGAATTAAAAACGGGCAATCCTGAGCCAAATCCTGTTTTACAAAAATAAACAAAGGTTCGGAAAGAAAGAATTAAAAAAAAAAGGGGGGATAGGTGCAGAGACTCAATGGAAGCTGTTCTAACAAATGGGGTTGACCACCTTTCCGTTAGTAAAGGAATCCTTCTATCGAAATTCCAGAAAGGATGAAGGATAAACCTATACGCATACCTAAAGGTAATGAAAAACTATCTCAAAAAAGAGGACCAAAGCCCTTTTATATTATATATTTTTATGAAAAATAGAAATATAAAGAATTGTTGTGAATTGGTATTGATTCCAAGTTGAAGAAAGAATCGATTACAACATTCATTAATAAAATTATTCACCCCAAAGTTTGATAAATCTTTTGAAGAACGGATTAATCGGACGAGAATAAAGATAGAGTCCCGTTCTACATGTCAATATCAATACTGACAAGAATGCAATTTATAGTAAGAGGAAAATCCGTCGACTTTGAAAATCGTGAGGGTTCAAGTCCCTCTATCCCCAACCTCCAAAACCCGCTGACGCTCTACCTATTTTTTTTTTTGATTTCTACCTATTTTTTATCTTACCCTCTCCTTTTGTTAGTGGTTCAAAGTTACTTATCTTTCCCATTCATCCTATTCTTTTCCATTTTACAGGCGTATCCGAGCATCATTTTTTCTCTTAACACAAATATAGGTACAAATCAACATTTTTGAGTAAGGAATACCCATTTGAATGATTCAAAATCATTACTCAGACTGAAACTTACATACAAAGTCGTCCCTTCGAAGATTCTGTCAATTCCCGTTCGCTACTTTGACTTTGATTTTATTTGAATACTTTTTTTCGTCTTTTTTTTTTCATTTTATTTTGATTTTTTCATTTTTACAAGTCCTCTATAAAAATGAGGATGATGTCTTGGTAATGGTCGGGATAGCTCAGCTGGTAGAGCAGAGGACTGAAAATCCTCGTGTCACCAGTTCAAATCTGGTTCTCGACATATGATTAATTCATATGAGGATCTATTCTACAAATTCATTGATATGGATCAACATAATACATAGTTATCCCTCTGGGTGTCTGTAAATGTACCTTTTTCTATTTTGTAGTTCTTTTCTATTTTATAGAAGTTCTTTTCTATTTTATAGATTAGTAAAGAGTCTATTATATTATATATGTAGTGAAAGAAAAAAATTGGATTCTCTTTTCTCTTCCTTCTAAGTGATGTGCGCGATACAAAGTTCACGGCACAGAACCCCTTTTATTTTAGTTCATCCTATCGGCTCGCCTCGCCTAAAAAAAAAGAATCTATCTTTAACAAGTTGAGAATCTTAATGAATCCCTAATTATATTATATATATATTGTCTTTTTTTTTTTATTTATTTCTTAGCCT
>JBBPFQ010867450.1:5000-12084 GCA_037974815.1 Kaempferia elegans
CAGCTAGTCTGCCATATTTTTACCTAAAAGAAAAATAAGAAGATGGCTCCGTGTGCTCTCATTGATTATTGGGGTTCTGATACAGGAGCACTACCAAAGTGTTTCAGAGAAGGGGATTATCTTGACGTAGGTTTGCCTTTGGCTTAGATCAACCTAAGTTAAATGGAATCTCTATCATCCTATCCTGATTCAAAAATCAAACATGAAACTTCTTACACCGTAAGATTCATAGGACGAAAAGAGAATTTTTGAGGTCCTTATACTCATTAACCTAGCATTGAATAGACCGGGTATTCACCCTATCAATATCTCAAATCAATAATGGGTTGGATTTCTTTTGCTCCTACCTAAACGGCACCCAATCGAACCGAATCATTTGTCAGGCTATTGTTCTCTTGTTTTGTTCCCTAAAAGGCATGGAGTAAGACATCGACTTATCAAAAAGATCAATTCTTTTGATTTGATTGCACGATAGACTCCTCTGAAAAACATTGGCGCGCGTGTAAACGAGGTGCTCTACCTAACTGAGCTACAGCCCTTCCTTATGTTTGTGATACATATTTATTGGATTTATACTATTATGTTCTGTATATAATTTCTTGTCAAGATGAATAGTACATGATCTAGCATCATATCTCTTTCATCATATCTCTTTAGTCTCTTTTCTTTGATTGGTATTGCTTCGAAGTAATATTGAATTTATAATCCATCGATGGGAGAGGTCCCTTTTCTTGCTATTTATGATGATAAATGGCCTACTTAACTCAGTGGTTAGAGTATTGCTTTCATACGGCAGGAGTCATTGGTTCAAATCCAATAGTAGGTAGAACTTATTAGATACCATTGACCTCGGTCTCTAATAAGTTTTTCTACCCACCTTCTTTTAGTGATTTTGTATCTTTTTCATCCTATTCTATTTCAGTTTCAAATTTTGAAAATTTTCATTATATATTAAAAAAAAATTTCACTTGATTCTATTTAATTAGCAGAGTTAGACAAAATGGGGTGTATAAACATAAGTTTTTTTTATTTTATACAGAAATTCTTTCGATTATTTGGGTACACTGACTAGTTACGAAATCGAATCGATAGCCTCTACGCGTGTCCTAGCTCGTCTGAGAGCTAGATTTGCCTCAATTCTTTGTCGCCTGCCTTCAGCTTTCTTCAGGTTAGCTTCCGCTATTTTAAGAGTTTGCTGAGCTTCTTGTGGATCAATGTCACTACCCTTCTCCGCATCATTTACTAAAATAGTGATCTCATTATTTCCTATTCTAGCAAAACCACCCATCATAGCCATCGTTAACCATTGATCGTTAAGGTGTATTCTCAAAATACCTATATCTACAGCTGTGGCAATAGGCGCGTGATTTGGTAATACCCCAATTTGCCCACTATTAGTAGATAAAATGATTTCTTTCACTTCTGAATCCCAAACAATTCGATTAGGGGTGAGTACACAAAGATTTAAGGTCATTTCTTCAATTTGCTCTCCATTTCTAAGTTGGTAGCCTTCGCAGTAGCTTCATCGATGTTACCTACCAAATAAAAGGCCTGCTCAGGAAGACCGTCTAATTCTCCGGAAAGGATCAATTTAAACCCTCTAATTGTTTCTGCTAGACCAACATATTTCCCTGGGGAACCGGTAAATACTTCCGCTACGAAAAAGGGCTGTGATAAGAAACGCTCAATTTTTCGCGCTCTTGCTACAGTTAATCGATCCTCTTCGGACAATTCGTCCAACCCAAGGATAGCTATAATGTCCTGAAGTTCTTTGTACCGTTGTAAGGTTTGCTTAACTTTTTGCGCAGTTTCATAATGTTCGTTACCAACGATCCGAGGTTGGAGCATAGTTGATGTTGAATCTAAAGGATCCACAGCTGGGTAGATACCCTTAGCAGCTAATCCTCTTGATAGGACGGTAGTAGCATCTAAATGTGCAAATGTTGTGGCAGGAGCAGGGTCGGTCAAATCATCCGCAGGTACATAAACTGCTTGAATAGAAGTTATGGATCCTTTTTTAGTAGAAGTAATTCTTTCTTGTAAAGAACCCATTTCAGTACTAAGGGTGGGTTGATAACCCACAGCGGAGGGCATTCTACCCAATAAGGCGGATACTTCGGATCCTGCTTGGACAAAACGGAAGATATTGTCGATAAATAGAAGTACGTCTTGTTCATTAACATCTCGGAAATATTCTGCCATAGTTAGGGCAGTCAACCCAACTCTCATACGAGCTCCCGGTGGTTCATTCATTTGACCGTAAACTAGAGCCACTTTTGATTCCGCAAGATCTTTTTCATTAATTACTCCAGATTCTTTCATTTCCATGTAAAGATCATTTCCTTCGCGAGTACGTTCACCTACTCCGCCAAATACAGATACACCCCCATGAGCTTTGGCAATGTTGTTGATCAATTCCATAATGAGTACTGTTTTCCCTACCCCAGCCCCCCCGAATAGCCCGATTTTTCCTCCACGACGATAAGGAGCTAAAAGATCTACTACTTTAATTCCTGTTTCAAAAATAGATAATTTTGTATCTAATTGTATAAAAGCGGGTGCGGATTTATGAATAGGGGATGTTGTGCGAGTATCCACAGGACCTAAATTATCAACGGGCTCTCCAAGCACGTTGAAAATTCGTCCTAGGGTTGCTCCTCCAACCGGAACACTTAGAGGAGTTCCCGTGTCAATCACTTCCATTCCTCTCATTAGACCATCTGTAGCACTCATAGCCACAGCCCTAACTCGATTATTTCCTAATAATTGCTGTACTTCACAAGTCACATTAATTTGTTGACCAGCAGTATCTCGACCCTTAACTACCAAAGCGTTGTAGATATTAGGCATCTTGCCCCGAGGAAAGACTACATCTAGTACTGGACCAATAATTTGAGAAATACGTCCCAGATTTTCTTTTTCAAGCGTGGAAACCCCAGGACCTGAAGTAGCAGGATTTATTCTCATAATAAGTGGTGAACTATGTCAATTTTTTTTTCGAAAATTATCTAATAAAAAAAATCTTCGATAGCAAGTTGGTCGGTTAATTCATTCAATAAGAAATGGGAGGGAGTTATCACTCAATTTCGTCCGTTAGTATCATGAATGCAATTCATTTGTTTACTTATTCTATCCAATTTCAATGAAGGAATTTTCAAGTTGAACCGACCCATTTTCAAAATATCAACTGGATGAATAAAAATATTGAAAAAGTCTTTCATTTGTCTATCATTATAGACAATATGGCCCATCTTATCTATGGAATTCGAACTTGAACTCTATTTACGATTTTTTATTTATATCTCATTAGCCCCTATTTCATATTTGAATTTTCATTTTAGCATATCAATGCAATGGATTTTTACGTTCGGCCTATTCCCCCTTTTTTATATCTATACCCCCTTTTTTTTCGTGGACGAATTCCGCATATTTTCACATAGAGGATTTACATATACAACATATATTACTGTCAAGAGTGAATTTCTTATTTATAGTTCTATGAAATAAACAAAAAAAGAAGGGATTCGGAATTTCATCCGGTTAGGATCGCTCTAAACCAGCCCATTATGTATATGATTTAGCATGCCAACTATTAAACAACTTATTAGAAAGGCAAGACAGCCAATCAGAAATGTCACGAAATCCCCTGCTCTTCGGGGATGTCCTCAACGTCGAGGAACATGTACTAGGGTGTATGTGCGACTCGTTCCGATCATGAGCTGAGAGAAAAGTAAACCTTTTTTCAGTATCAATGATCAGTACCAGTGAATAGGGTTCTTCTCTTCACTATCTAAAAAAGATGGATTTACCATCTCTTACGGTGTATCAAATTTATGGTTTCCATTGGTGCAAATCCAATCACTTCAATTTGTAATTTAAGATGAGAAAAAAGTATCCATTGGTAGCAAATGATTATCCATTAAGCGGTTCAAATCCTATTTGAAAAAGAAAAAAAATTATGCTTCCAAGAACGGACTAAGAAGGTCAGCTACCTAACTCATTTTCATAATTAAATACCGTTACTGTATAAGATAGGTCTCTGATTGTGAAAGATCTATTACTGGACATAGGGGGTAGAGCCAAAAAGTGTGAATTGTACAAGTTACCCATAGCATTCATTGATTAAATGAAGTAAGGAGCTCCGGTGTATAGAGAGGGCCTCACCGTTTAAGAAGTAATCATAGAGACGATGGAACCCACTAGTTAGCCATTTCTATTTACTACTTTTTGAGTGATTAGGCTTTTTTTTATACCTAATATTTAATTATTTCAAGGCAAAATAAAATGCCTAGAACTAGAAAAAAAGGAAAAAAATCGTGGTCGGGACGGTTATAGTAGCAAAAGCCATTGGAATTTTGATTTTATACATTGGAAGAATCCGTTTTGTTATTAATAGACTAGTAAAGGGCAAAAGAATAACTGAAAGAAAGAATGAGTTATTCATCAAAGTTTCTTTTCTTCAATGACCAGAATTAAACGGGGATATATAGCTCGGAGACGTCGAACAAAAATGCGTTTCTTTGTATTAGGTTTTCGAGGGTCTCATTCAAAACTTACTCAAACTATTATTCAACAAAGAATAAAAGCTTTGTTTTCGGCGCATCGGGATAGAGGTAGGAAAAAAAGAGATTTTCGTCGTTTGTGGATCACTCGAATAAATGCAGCAATTCGCGGGAGGTTGCTATCCTATAGGTATAGTACACTAATACACAATCTGTACCGGAAGCAGTTGCTTCTTAATCGTAAAATACTTGCACAAATAGCTATATTAAATAGGAATTGTCTTTATACGATTTCCAATGCGATTTTTTAATTAAAAAAAAAGAAAAAGAATAAGTGGATCGGAAGGAATCCACCGGAATACTTTTAATGGAGTTTCCTCAAGAATAAACTCGGAGAGGGTAGAATAGAAATTAGTACGAAAAAAAAATGATGATAAGGTCATCAAAACAAAAAGAGCAAAGACAAGACGCTCAAAAAAAAAGATTGATTTTCCTTTCCCGACTCGATTCTTTCTTTTATTTTTATTTCTTTCTTATTCTTACGACACTACAATTGAATTTCATTTTGTTTGATTATCAGATTTTTCGAATAAAACATCAACCTACGTTTGAGTTCGGATTTGAATTTTGATTCAATTGAAAATTGAAGGATAAGCCCATTTCAATTTTATTTAGTTCTAGTTCTAAGACTTCTAGTTCTAGCGGTCGATTTCCTTCTTTCAAATCGTTTCGCATACTTATTATTACGAATTGCATACTTATTAGTACGAAAGGGTAACAAAGATAAAATACGAGCCCTTTTTATAGCAATAGTAATTAATCGTTGTTGTTTTAAAGTCAATCTATTTACTCGCCTAGATAATATTTTTCCTTGTTCACTAATAAATCGACTAATTAAACTTATGTTTCTATAATGAATTCGATCCCCCGATTGGATCGGGGGCAAACGCCTACGAAAAGATCGCTTGGATTTATTCATGATACGAAAAGATCGCTTGGATTTATTCATGATTTGTTTATTCCTTATCTCTCAAAATAAAAATCCTATCCTTATCTATATTTCTAAAATTCTAAAATATTATTTAGTCCTATTTGGATCGTACCGAATTATGGAATTTATAGGATTTGCTTTGTTTATTATTTTAAATTTATGTATATGTAATAATTATATAGAAATAATGTAATAATGAAAATGAATTCAAATAAAAAAAAGAATAATATATTCTATGTACTAATAGTTATATTACATATAACTAATTCTATACCTAAAGTAAGTCATATTTTCATATTCCTTGGGAGAGTGGTGACATATGACATATAGGCAGCACTCGATTTGATCTATTTCTTTATCTCCCCGTGAGTTGTATGTTCGTAACAATAGGGACAGAATTTCTTCAATTCCAATCGACTAGGCGTATTGTGTCGATTTTTTTGAGTGATATATCTGGAAATGCCCGTTGATTCCTTATTAACACCGTTTCGAACACAACTGGTACATTCCAAAATAATCGTTACTCGGACATCTTTACTCTTAGCCATGAACCCCCCTTTGGTTTTAATCTACCCCACCCTATCTCGTTGATTTTCCGGTCAAAAACGAATAAGAAAAAAATAGAAGTTGCTAACTAAAAATCAAATTATGAATGATGATTTTGTTGTAATCAATTGAAATCAATATTAATAATATAGTAAATAATAAGTAATACAATGATTTCTAACTTTATTTAGAATCAAAATTTAGAATAGAATCACAGTGGAGTATTTCATTGACACATTTTGTAGAATATTTTGTAGAATACGTGTTTTGTTGCCTTAGCCGCATTTCTGTTTTCGTTCGACTAGTCATTTAATTGGAGCCCGAACCCAAGTTTCGGTGCGGGTGAATCTACTATTTTTTCCCCCTACCCTCCCTTATTTGATCTAATTCTAAAAAACGAAAAAAAATGGGGGGATAGTCACAGATATTTGATTGTATCTCTAATCTCCTTCACCCCGTCCCACGGCAATAAAGAACTAGAATGAAAAAAAAGGAAATGTCAACGCATCCGGGAATAAACGATTGATCTCTATCAATAAACCCGCTAAAGAACCAAACCATAGAGTACTTAGTACTGGTGCTACAGAAAGATATGTTTTTAGATCTCGCATTTTAAATCCCCCTTCTTTATTGTATTACAATATGGTACTAGATATATAATCAGATGAATATTTAGTTAAGGACCACTTCCATTTGTCTATTTGTATGCGGAATCCCTAATTCAAATTAAAATGTACAATGATTCGATAGATAAGATTTTCCTTTTCTTAAAACAGAAAAATATGTAACTTTCCACCCAAGAATTTCCACGAAAAATATTTCTTTCTTAATAAATTTATTATAAGATCCTTATATGATATGAGACAAAAAGGGGGAATGGCAAGATAAACTGATATTGTATCAATAGAGGAACTAAAAGTGTGGAAAACAAGACAGGGATTCTCTATAATGACACTGTAGACCAATTGAAAGGGATGTAGCGCAGCTTGGTAGCGCGTTTGTTTTGGGTACAAAATGTCACGGGTTCAAATCCTGTCATCCCTAC
>JBBPFQ010867765.1:0-12079 GCA_037974815.1 Kaempferia elegans
ATTCCACATGTGATGTTAAATACTTTCCAAAAGAAAGTTTGAGCTTGAAGCATCCCCTTATTCATGGAAATTACATATTTGCTGGAACAACTCATTGCAAGATAATTGCAACCCTTTTCATCAAATGTCTTATACTGATTATGCACACTGCGGTTGTGAACATTAAACTTGGTTCTCGTTTGACTCATTGGAACTGAAGTACATTGAAAAACAGACCAGTGAAGCACTTTCTCATTGTACCATGATATATGCCTGGTCAACTAACCATCCTCATCATCCTTAATATCAAGTTGTATTAGTCATAATTGTTTGGGTTTGGCCACATGAATTTATCCCTCCATTAATATCTATACAAGATTATGTCATTATCAGGTTTGCAGTCTCAACTGTATAAGGGTAAGCTACATGAATCTATGCAATGTTACATCATTTATAATATTTGATCTCCCGAATCAGTTTCAGCTACTTTAACTAGAATCATTGTCGGTCTTCTATCCTTTACACTTTCAACTCTAATAAATTCAGCTTGATTAACTATAAAAATTATTGGTTGTCATTGTTAATCTTCTATATCATGATATCTTAACTTATATTTCTCAATGCCATCATTGCTACACCTAATTGCTCTTGCATAGTAATATATTTAAATTCTTTAGTTATCACACTTATCCTTTTGTAACATTCCCTTCACTACTAGATTAGCTATTTGTACCTATTATTTCCTAACTTAGTACACTTTGATCAATAAACTGTGGAAGGATGTATCTCTTATAAATTTTTCAGTTTAATTACATTAAGCTCTAGAAGCTCTACTCTGTCTCAAGTTCTCAACTACCCCCTCTACCTCTATTTAAGATATTTGAAAATTTTGATAGAAATTGAGAAACTTAAGGTTTTAAGTTAGATAAAACTAAAACTAAATATATTACTTGTATTTTCAACAATACATGAGAGAAATGGTTATGATGTATGACTAAGAAAGAGATATCTTTGATCTTTATTCAACAAGAGATATTGATGAAAGTATGACTAGTGGAATGAAGATTTGATGATTAAAATAGAGAGAGGCTCTAGAGTGATGTGTTATTGTTGCATATCCTTTAGGCTAAAACAAAAACTTTATAAGAATATAACATGATCAATCATTGATGATACCTCTGGTAATGACCTCTCGTTTCTAATGAGTAGGCCATATCTACTTGACCTCATTTCAAATTAGCAAATTACTTATGTGTTTAAAGACCTCAGGCTAAAGGATCGACCTTCTGGACTAGGTTGGCACGTTGGCACCTTTCTGGAGCTAAGTAGACGTCTTTGGCTAAGGTCCCTTAGCTCTCCACTCTGAGCTCCTTGAGCTCTCCCTTTTGAGCACTTCGAGCTTCTTGAGCTCTCCCCTCTGAGCAATCTGAGCTCCCCAAGCAATCTGAGCTCCTCCCCAAGCACTCTGATCTCCTCCTTGAGCTCCCCACGATCCATATGGGGCCCTTCACAATCCATACCTTTGCAATTCATGGCCAGTAACAACCAATGGCTAACATTAAGGGAGGCAGTATAAATTAAGGAGGTTGTAGGGTTATTTTCCCTACCACATCTATAAATATCAGGTATGTCTACCAAAGAGGAGGACTATCGTAGAGATGGATTGACTGTCTTATTTCCATGCTCTTTATTATTCAATACACTATTATTGACTTAAACATCAGAGGGGCTTTGCCATACAACTCTAGCGCTCTCTGACGTTTGCTCCTTGTATGTAGGATAAACATCGCCAAGGAGACCAGATCAGTCCTCTACCTCAACATCCAACACAACAGCAGATTTCAACAACTTCAATTTAGTTAGTTCATCTAGTAGGAAAAAGTACATTCAAGTAACAAAGATGAAAATCCTAAGATAGATGTTTAAGGTTGTTGATAGAGAAAATAAATTTACTACTATTAGAACAATTAGGTGCAACTATAACAACATATGAAATTAGGGAGAATATGATAAAGATGATATGCACATGTTCAAAGACTGCCAATATATTTTATAGCACAACAATTTGAATTTTTGAAGCCATTGGGTGTATAGAGAGCAAGAAATGAAATCTCATGTTGTTTTAGTTAGAATGGGTGAATCTTGTTGTCGTGTTGAGCAACTTAAATTGTTACTGCCTCGACGTGGGAATGTGTACCTCATGGTATCAAACGAGACTCTTCATGCATCGACTAATACCACCCTCGATAGAAAATCTTCGAAAACATGGAGAATTTCATAAGAGTAAATTAGGTACAAGATTGCAAGGATAAGTGGAGAACAAATCGTAAAAAGACCCAACTAGGTGGAGAAGCTGCGAAAGTGGGAGACAATCAACGTTATAGTCTGTCTCAATCAGGAAAGGGGAGGGGATGCAAATTCATGTCACGAAAGAGAAGTGCAGAGAGGAGGAGAAGTTGAGGAATGATAAGTGGTGTCATAATTCACCATGATTACAAAATGAGTTAAAATATTAATAACATTTATATTAATAAGATGTACCTTAATGTTTATAATTTAGAATATTAACAAGTTTTATAATTTTACTTTGATATTAATAGGGATGAAGGGATACTTTTTTTTCATGGTGTTTATTTTGTAGGTCAATATAGTGTTTATTTTGTTATAAAGTTAATCAGTTTTCCCCATATTTTATAGTTAAATGTAAGTTAACTAGAGTTTTAGTTGAAATATTTGTAGGTCAATTTCATTTGACTCTTATCCATATCATTCATTTTCGTATTAGTTGATATTCTCTAATAAGATATTAATTGAGATACTATTATTAGTAAGGCAGATCAAAATGTTTAATTACTTTTTAACTTGTTTTCTCTCAATTTCAATTTAATTTACTCTTAATTGTTATGTTATATATTGAAAGTAAGCAAACTAAATGAAAGGACAGTAAAGGATTAAAAGCCATTTTGAATTTATCTTGGCACATTTTGATGTGTACCAATTGTCAGTATAATTCAATAAGGGCAACCCGGTGCATGAAACTCCCTCTAATGTGGGGTCACAGGGAAGGGTCTATTGTATGCAATGTTACCCTGCTTTGCAAAAGGTTATTTTTGAGACTTGAACCTGCGACTTCTAGGTCATACGGAAACAACTTTAATGTTGTGCCAAGACTCCCCTTCTGTCATACAATTCAATACCTAAACAATAATGTTTTAAAGAAATCCAAAACTCTAACATGAAATGATACTTTTAAACCTTTATTGGGAGACCAAAAAAAAATTATTTAACATAATAAAAAGTAATTTAAAACTTTGAATATTTTTAGAAGTATAGTATTGGGTTCAATGGTAGGATAAGAGACATGCACCCAACCTCAAAATTGTTGGGATTATGGCTAATAAGTTTGTTTGCAGAAGAAACTTTTCTCTCAATATTCTTAGACTCTATTTTCTTAGAGACATATTGTCAATTGTTTTAGTGAATTATCATTTCCTGGCTTGTATCAAATTGTGATTATGTACTAGTTCATTTAATTTAGTGGTGTGCCTAAAAGTTGATATGTACAATGAGCTTTGACAGAATAGTCTCATATCCTTCCTAATGTGTGGTTGGAGTTATATTTTGATAACTTGTTGGTGAATAAAGCATTGCAACACAAACCAGAGTAGGTCCTTTGAAATAATCTATCTCATTTCCATTACAGGTTCGTAGAAGTACACATATTTTCTTTTGTTGTTGGGAGGGCCTTTGTAACGGATGTTGAGAAGCTAAGAATCTATAGCGAAGGAAATTCTTTGTATGACACAAACATAATAAGTTTTTTTTCTGAAGTTAAGGTTTGTTGCTGCATCTTTTCCCTATTTATTGTGATTTCATTTTTTAATACCTAAAAGGTTTCTGAGCTTAAAGTAAAATTTGTTTTTCTACCAGGATGGGCTTACTCGTGGTTCTAATTTGTTATATGCTGTAGAAGTTCTCGTGACAGCGGTATGTCTATGTTCTTGCAATTAGTAAATTGTTTTGTAACTTTTGACTTTGTTACTACTTTTAATGTTTAATGATTTCTCTTCTGTTGTTACCTTGTCAGAACATTTAATAATTGTCTGTCAAATGGGAATTGTTATTGGACTGTCCAATCACAAAAAAACCTATTGAATTTTGATCGTATTGGTAGGAATACATTGCCAGCCAAAACTAACCTAGAGAAAAATTGTATAAAAGTAATGGAATATAACTAGAAGAATAAAAGGCAACTGAGTCCCTATTATTAGGGGCCAGCTCATAAAACAAAGGAAAACAAAGGAATACAAAAAATTACAGATAGAAGACTCCAGAGTCCAGAAATCCAATTGGCCTAACACCTCCAATAAATACTAAATGTTTTCAAGATACCTTAAGTTGATTAAATACTGATTTTCTGATATTTTAATATTTTATAATGTGGATATTCAATCATATCACCTATTCCTCTGTAATTTGATATGTACAGGAATAATGAAAATGATTTCTATTGTTATGTAATTTTATATAGTTGTTTAATTTTTAAAATCATTTTCCTTGTTCAGAACTATGCACTTTATCCTTTTTCTTTATTTTTTTGGCTTTATAAAATATATCAGTACACTGAAACTGTTGGAGCTAGATTGAATTGTCAGAATTTATTCTTAATATACTATCACTAGGTATACACATAACACCTCTTTATCTGTATTTACTTATAAGATACCAAATTTTATTTATTGATAGGCAATTGACAAGCAATCGCTGTTGGACTCTGGCATTTTATGCTGTCTTATTCACATTCTCAATGCACTTCTCAATCCTAAAATATCGAAAGGAGAAAACACTGATAGCTTGGAAGACCCGAAGAAAAGTGAAAAATATGCAGATGATAGAGATGCTTTTCGAATTCGACAACTCGAGGTAATCTCAATCTTGTCAATATGCGAACATGTTCCTGATTTATTATGTGTTGTATGACCTTTCCTTGGAAATAGATTCTTGCTGAGATATACAGAGCTAGCTAGTGTAGGGGATCTCCATTTTTTCTGTTAGTTTTCTCTTTATAGTTTTCTGATAACTTCTCCTACCTTTTGATGAATCTTTCATTAAACGATCCTGGTTTGTGCAACATATCATATGTGCAAATTCTTTTAGTCTTCTTTAGATTATGCTCAAACTATACTTTCTGGCTAGGTAAGAATATTTTAGTAACTCATCTTACTTTTCATATTTGTCAAATAGTAAGTTGCAACTCTGGAATACTGAACTGTCTTCAATTATTCAGTTAATTCCTGCAATTGTTGGATTGAAACTTTCTTATACTTATTCAGCTTATTCTTGCAATTGTTGGATTGAAATTGTCATATAATTTTTCAGTTTATATTCTTGCAACTGTTAGAGCTAGACTATGGGAAAATTTTTATGAAACATTATTTTCTAGAGAGTCAAATTATGAGTTCAGTGTGCATGCTCATTACCTAAGTTTTAGTGTAATCTAATTGGCATATGATTAATTTATCCCCATTCAGATAGAAGGAAGTATTGTACACATTATGAAGGCATTAGCAAGCCATCCTTCAGCAGCACTGAGTTTGATTGAAGATGATTCACTTCAGCTTCTCTTGCATATGGTTGCAAATGGTTCTTTGAATGTATTTGCTCAGTTCAAGGAAGGACTTGTTCCTCTGCATACAATTCAACTTCATCGACATGCAATGCAGGTTTTGTTCTTTGCACATGCATTGTTTAAGGTCTAACATATTTAACTAAGCTCTTCAATTTGCACATCTATCTTTATATTAATCTTTCATGTTGTTTTGCTCTCGTACAGATACTTGGTCTTCTTCTTGCCAATGACAATGGAAGCACTGCAAAATATATACGCAAGCATCACTTGGTAATGTAGTTTCTTTTTGAATTCTTGATGCAAGGGATTACATAATCTCAGACTGGCTAAAAGGAATACTCTCATATATCAAGTACAAATGAAATTTTATGTTTGATTCATGGTTACTTATTCAAATGCAGTGGGACAATAGGACAATTATTTCACTATCATTGTTTCCAGTAATAGGACAGTCATCCGTAATTCCTCTGTTATCAAATTTAAATTTTGATGGCGTTGATACAGATGAATGAAAGAAACATAATGATCACACTACATAAAGAGTTGAAAAGAGAGAAGATCATCAAGTGGTAAGGCACCTTTTCAGTTAACACCGATTCCATTCTCAGTGTTGACCTTCTTCTAAGCGACCATTGACTCCCACCCTCGTTGTTGATTTCAAGCCTTGAAACAAGAGCAGTTCTTCTTAGGCCCCATGGATTGTCAGCTTCACTCTCATCATTACCTCCAATTCCAAATCTGTATAAGGCAATATTTCATCTTCTAACCAGATTTCTCCTTCTCTGACCTGTCCACTTCTATTGAGTAACTGAAAATTCTTCTTTCATATATTGAGTTGGGTGCAGTTTTTGATGGGTTGGATTTAATCTTTGTTGTGTTGGTTTTGATTTAATTTTAACATGCCAGATTTTTGTTTATAATGGCTTTCTTTCTTTTTCTAGAATCATATCAATTATGTTCAAATCACATCATATTGAATCAAATTGAATAGGCGTGATTCCTTTACATCAGACTCGCTTCATATTGTACAAATTTGAATAGTAAGTCATATGGTTCTAACAATTATAAACGAGGGGACTTTGGAAATGTTGAATGACAGCTAATTGTGGCTTCATCTAACACAAAATGCTGTAATGAACTACTTGCTCATCAATCTTTGGCTGGTTGGAATATGTTGTTTATTTTCAAGAAATAAGTGGATGAGAGTCAAATTAGGAACCCACAATTTATGGTGTTTACATTTTAGTGAAAACAACCTCAAATAGTTGGGAGTCGCCACTTGTTATTGGATTAAAATTGAGTGGTGATTAATGAGTTGGTATTATAGTGACTTTTAGATTTTTGCACCATAGGAGAGTGTGGTGGGCATGAGGTGGAATTGGAGGTCAAAGCTAATGTTGTATCTACTTGTGAAGAAGGGAAAGCAATCACTTCTTGTATCTACTTTCCTAGAGATTACCGTCTTTAAGCTTCATTATTCATTTTAGCACTCTTGAGAAAATTTTGGTTGGATTTGATGTCTGATCTTATCAGGTGCTTTATGTGATTGTGTTTAGATAAAAGTCCTTCTCATGGCTGTAAAAGATTTCAATGCTGAAAATGGTGATGCTGCTTACACCATGGGGATAGTAGATTTGCTTCTTGAATCTGTTGAATTATCATATAGACCTGGTAATTTTAATTCCAAACCATTTTATTTTCTTGATGTGTTTTCTCAGATTCAGCAGTTTACTCATTGTTTTTCTGACTGTAATGGGTGCTCAGTAATTTTTAGACAGTTAATTTGTCTTTTGCTTTTATCTGTATCTGCAGAAGCTGGCTCCGTTAGGCTCAGGGAAGATATTCACAATGCACATGGTTATCAATTTCTGGTTCAGTTTGCTTTGACTCTATCTAGCTTGAGGAAGGATCAGGTTGTTCGTCCAGTCAATTCAAACTTTCTACATCAAGCATCCTCCTCTCAATTGGATGGTTCTGATGCAGCTAATAGTTCATCACTTCTGGAAAGCCAAAGTGATACTTTACCATCCCAACTTTCTCCAGCATTGACAAGGCTTCTTGATGTTCTTGTAAATTTAGCACAAACAGGTCAAACAGAACCTACTTGTGCAAAATCTTCAAAACATTCTCAGAGTAGGAGTGCAAGCAATAGAAGCTATACAACTTTTGATCAGCAAAATGATGAGGAAAAAGGTAATGCTAAGGTTAAAGATCTTGAAGCAATTCAGATGCTTCAAGATATTTTTCTGAAGGCAGACAATGTTGAACTGCAGGCAGAGGTGTTAAATAGATTGTTTAAAATATTCTCATGTCATCTTGACAATTATATGCTCTGTCAACAACTGCGGACATTGCCTCTCTTCATTCTTAATATGGCAAGTTTCCCTGCATCATTACAGGAGATTGTTCTTAAAATATTGGAATACGCTGTTACTGTTGTAAACTGCACTCCTGAACAAGAATTGCTTTCACTTTGCTGCTTATTGCAGCAGCCAATTTCATTTAGTTTGAAACATACTATACTAGCCTTCTTTGTCAAACTCCTGTCATTTGATCAGAAGTATAAGAAGGTTCTCAGGGAGGTCGGTGTTTTGGAGGTTCTTCTAGATGATCTAAAGAAAAATAGGTATTTTTCTAGTCGACAGCAGCAAAACAGTATTTCTAGTGGCTTAAAGACCATGTCAAATACTGCAAACTTCAAGAGACACATTGACAACAATGATATTATTCTTACTTCACCAAAACCAGTAGGTTCTGCATCAGGAAAATATTCTGTATTTGAAGATGAAGGCTCGACATCTGTAGCATGGGATTGCCTTTTTTCTTTGTTGAGGAGAGCTGAATCCAACCAACAAGCCTTCCGAGCTTCCGATGGGGTCAACATCATTCTACCATTCCTGATATCTGATCATCATCGAGCTGGTGTTCTTCGTCTTTTATCTTGTTTGATCATTGAAGATGCTCTTCAGGTATATTTTAGTATCTGGTTCTCCTTAGAAGGATGAATGTCTCCACTTGGGACCTACTATTCCTTTTTTTTGTTTTTTTTTGTTTTTGTCTTTATAGAGATTTGGAATATTAACCAAATTGATTCTTTCATCTCATTAGTTGAATTTTATTTATCTTACCAGGATCATCCAGAAGAGCTAGGTGCACTCATTGAGATTCTCAAGAGTGATATGGTAACAAGCATTTCTGGATCTCAATACAAACTTCAAAATGATGCAAAATGTGACATATTAGGTGCACTTTGGCGTATCCTTGGGGCAAATAATGCCCCACAACGAGTATTTGGAGATGCCACTGGATTTTCATTATTATTGACCACATTACATGGCTTTCAGAGTAGTGAGCTTCAAGATGTTCAATCTTCAATGAGTATTTTTAGTTTTTTGATGCGAGCCATCACTGCTGGTGTATCAAATAACCCTGTGAATAGATTGAGACTCCATGCCATTATGTTGTCTCAGACCATTTATGACCTACTATGTGAATCTGGTTTACTTTGTGTGGAATGCGAGAATCAAGTTATCCAGTTGATGTTTGAGCTTGCACTTGAGACTATTCTCCCGCCATCTTCTGGGCTTGGGGAAAATTATTTTTCCTTCAACACGTTAGAGGATGATACAAATTCATTTCTGACCACCTCTCTTGGTATATCTAGGATTGAGGGAGAGCGGATATACAATGCTAGTGCAGTAGCTATTCTGGTACGCTCTTTGTTACTCTTTACTCCAAAAGTGCAGTTGGATATTCTGAAGTTTATCGATAAGCTTGCTCGTGCTGGTCCATTCAATCAGGAAAATTTGACTTCAGTTGGTAAGTAACAAAGTGTTGTAATATTTCTCTTGTTTTCTTACACACGATGCATGAATTAATATTATCATTGGTGGAGAATTATTTAGGATGCATTGCCCTCTTGCTGGAAACAATTTGCCCATTCCTTGAGGGCTCTTCTCCTTTGCTTACCCATGCTTTGCGGATTGTGGAAGTCCTGGGAACATTTAGGTTTGTGCACTCAAGAGTTTACTTGTCTTTTTACTCATTCCTGACTAGCTTACTCTATTAATATATTATGTTTTCACAATAGGCTGTCTTCTTCTGAGCTTCGAATTCTTGTGAGATATATTCTTCTATTAAAGACGAAAAGTTCTGCTAATCTTCTTGTTGATATGATGGAGAAATTACTTCAAATGGAAGACATTAGGTCTGAGGGTGTTTCTTTAGCACCTTTTGTGGAGATGGACATGAGCAAAGTAGGTCATGCATCCATCCAGGTGTCTTTAGGAGAAAGAACATGGCCACCGGCTGCTGGGTATACTTTTGTCTGTTGGTTTCAGTACCGAAAATTGTTTAAAACTCTCTCAAAAGAATCAGAGCAAGGATCCAAAACTGGATCTAGCAAAAGAAATGCCTCTGCTGGACAGGTGTTACGAATATTTTCTGTTGGAGCAGTGAATGATGGGAACACATTATATGCAGAACTCTACCTTCATGATAATGGTGTTTTAACTCTAGCTACAAGCAGCTCTTGCTCTCTATCTTTTGCTGGCATAGAACTGGAAGAAGAAAAGTGGTATCACCTTGCAATTGTTCACAGCAAACCTAATGCATTAGCTGGACTCTTTCAAGCTAGCATGGCATATGTCTACATTAATGGAAAGCTGATGCATACTGGAAAGCTTGGCTACTCACTTTCTCCTGTTGGTAAATCTTTGCAAGTTACTCTTGGCACACCAGCAGCTCGTGCAAAAATCAGTGATTTTTCATGGAGGCTTCGTTGTTGTTATCTTTTTGAGGAGGTGCTTACTTCAGGCAGTATTTTTTTCATGTATATTCTTGGTCGAGGGTACAGGGGGTTGTTCCAGGATACAGATCTACTAAAATTTGCCCCAAACCAGGCCTGTGGTGGGGGCAGCATGTCCATCTTATATTCTTTGGAGTCTGAGTTGCCTGTTACTTCCAATTCACAGCGACTTGATAACTCTGTAAAACAGGGGACATATAATTCTGATCGCAGTGGGATTGTTTGGGATTTGGAAAGACTGACAAATTTTTCTCTACAACTGTCTGGAAAGAAGCTCATCTTTGCTTTTGATGGAACATCCTCAGAAACATATCGAGCTTCTGGAACATTGGCCTTGGTCAATCTCGTTGACCCAACATCTACTGCTGCTTCCCCTATTGGTGGTACGTCACCTATGAATGATACTTCATCTTTTAATGCAATATATTTAATATTCTTATTAAAGTTGTTTGATAGGTATACCACGCTATGGTCGTCTTTCCGGAGATGTCTATATCTGCCACCATTCCGTGATTGGAGATAGTGTACGTGTTGTTGGGGGAATCCCTGTGGTGCTTGCTCTTATTGAAGCTGCAGAAACTAAGGATATACTACACATGGTGTTAGAGTTACTTGCATGTTCATTGCATCAAAGTCCGCAGAATGTCAAGGATATGCAAGCTTTAAGAGGATATCATTTGCTAGCACTTTTTCTGCAACACAAAATGTTATTGTTTGATATGCATTCTCTTGACATATTCTTCCATATTGCTGCATGTGAAGCCTCCTTTTCTGAACCACAAAAGATTCGAGCAAGCAGAACTATTTATCATGCTGGAACCTTACCAGAAACTAGTATTGATGATCTTTCTTTGCCTAAATTTTCTGATGATTTTTCTTCAGTTGGATCACATGGAGATATGGATGATATCTTTGTACAAAAAGATTCATTTAGTCTTTTTTCTGAACTTGAAAATACTGAGGTGTCTGAGGCAAACTCAAACTGTATTGTTCTTTCAAATGCTGACATGGTTGAGCATGTACTTTTAGACTGGACATTGTGGGTGGAAGCTCCTATTCCAATTCAAATTGCACTTCTTGGATTTCTAGAACGCATGGTATCAATGCACTGGTATAGAAACCATAACCTGACAATCTTACGCCGGATTAACCTGGTTCGGCATTTGTTAGTTACCCTGCAACGTGGAGATGTGGAGGTGATTGTTTTAGAAAAGCTGGTAGTATTGCTTGGTGTTATTTTGGAGGATGGTTTTTTAGCATCTGAATTAGAACTAGTCATCAGGTTTGTTATTATGACCTTTGATCCACCTGAACTGACTCCAATGAGTCATATTATTCGAGAACCTATGGGAAAGCATGTTATTGTGAGAAATATGTTACTGGAGATGCTTATTGATTTACAAGTTACTATTGGTCCTGAAGAGTTGCTTGAGCATTGGCACAAGATTGTCTCATCTAAGTTGATTGCATTTTTTCTTGATGAAGCTGTACATCCAACTAGCATGAGATGGATCATGACTCTTCTTGGAGTTTGTCTCTCTTCTCCTACATTTGCCCTCAAATTTCGAACAAGTGGAGGTTACCAAGGATTGTCACGGGTTCTTCCAAGCTTTCATGACTCCCCTGAAATATACTATATCCTCTTCTGTTTAATATTTGGTAAG
>JBBPFQ010868080.1:0-12074 GCA_037974815.1 Kaempferia elegans
TTTTAAAAAAATGCTCTTTTGATTCTAATAATTAAGAACAGTTTGATTTTTGTCCTTTAGCAAGAAAAAAAAATCAAGCATATAATTATTGGCCTAACTAGTCGAGTGAGTTACGCAAATGTTCCAAATCATATATAAGCACGACTCAAGGAAATGACACTTTTCTAGGTTAATTACATGCACTTTCACGTTTTGCTGAACTTTCACGTTTTGATGAACTTTTGAAAGTAGATCGAGATGCCTTTAATTTTATCTCCTACTAAACCAAATAAATTATAATTTCTAACTACCAATAGAGATAACTGTCCATTAAGGTTGCTCAAGTTGACATCAAAAGCGGAGAGCAAATGTGTAAGAAACATGAACTCCAAGAACAGAGGCTTTAAGGACAAGATGGAGAAGGAGAAGCAATCTCTGCACATCCTTATGATCGGCTTCCTTTTGCTTTACACAAGTACATTAAAATAATTTTTTTTTTAAAAAGAGAGAATTGTAAGTAGTTATAGAATGATGAGTAGAGTATGCCGATCCTCCTACGGATATAAGAATGAGTATGAAAGTTAAATACTTGATGTGTATGAGGATGAGTATGAATATGAATATGAGTATAATAAATGGGGATGGGTACGAAGGACATAAAATCCTACTCATTGTCATCCCTAGCTGCATCCTTACCGAATCTAATTTATTATATTTATATATTATATTACATATACAACACGTGTGCGCTAGTATTTGATGGGGCAATCGGCAATTCGTTAGCTCCTCGTCTCTAAACCAATACTAGATAGATAAATTATGGATAATTATCAACTATTAGTATAAATAAATAGTCCATAAATTAATATCACAAGCCATACTCGGAGGATATGTCGCATGTCGCTAGCTTGTCGTTTGTTGCTTGTTCGCTTGTCCTTCGGAAAGCATAAAAGTGAAGAAACCTGAACAGAATCAGAACAAGATGGAGAAGGAGAAGCAGTCTCTGCGCATCCTCATGATGATCTGCTTCCTTTTGCTTGTATATCCAATCCTTTGTGATTCAAATGACAGACTAACTCCCGGCCAAATCATGCCTTCCAATGGCACCTTGATCTCTGACGGCGGCGGCTTCGTTCTGGGCTTCTTCTCCCCTAAAACTTCCAGCAGCGACCGCTACCTTGGTGTCTGGTACAACCTCCCTCTCCCTCAGAAGACCGTCGTATGGGTCGCCAACAGAGAGAAACCGATCGGCGACCCGTCCGCGACTCTCCACTTCTCCAACGACGGCGACCTGCTCGTCGTCGATTCCGAAGGAAGCACCGTCTGGTCGACGAATTCGTCAGGGCATGGAACAGTGGCGCTTCTGCTGAACACAGGAAATCTGGTGCTCAGAGACGGCGACAACAATCCCGTATGGCAAAGCTTTGATCATATGACGGACACCCTTATGCCGGGCATGAATCTTCGGTTCAGGTTCAGCGATCGCTCCAGCACTCTCTTCACATCTTGGAAGGATGCAGACGACCCCTCTCCGGGGAACTTCACCGGCGGGATCGACGCAGACCCTTTTCTTCAGCTCATCACACGGAGAGGTTCAGAGATCTACAGCAGGAGCCAAGTGTGGGGAAGTAGTTTATTCACCACCTCTCTTGGACTAGGCTCCAACTCTGTGCTATATTTGACAACGATAGTCAATAAAGACGGACTTTTACTCAGACTAACTATATCAGATTCATCACTCTACATTAGGTACACACTGAACCATGTTGGGCAGATGCAACTCCTGAGTTGGAACTCCGAATCGAAAATTTGGCAAATCTATACGTCCGTGCCAACCAGCTGCCAAGTGTATGGATTCTGTGGTCAATTTGCATATTGCGATGACAATGAAACAGTGCCAGTTTGCAGGTGTTTGGAAGGATTTGAGCCGAAGTTGAAGAGTGCTTGGGAAGGTGGCAATTATTCGGATGGTTGTTCGAGAACTAGAGCTTTGCGATGCGGAGAGGGGTATGACTTCCTCCAAGTGACTAGGATGAAGTTGCCAGACAAGTACATGCTTTCGAGAAACAAGAACATGATTGAGTGTAGGTCTGAGTGCATGGAAAATTGTTCATGTACTGCTTATGCTTATATCAATTGGAATGTGGGGAACACGACGATGCCAAGGTGTTTGGTTTGGATGGAAAACATAATCGATGCAGAGGTATACAGAAGCAGGGGACAAGATTTGTATTTGAAGCTTATGAACTTGAATTCAGGTATACTTTTGCATCTTTGTGCCTTTCAGTGGATCTCCAACATGAACATATAGCGATCATTCTGTGTAACTGTCTTTGCAATTCATTGCATCAAGTATTGAATCATTAGTTACAACTTTTTCCAACTTTTTTGTCCTTCCAACGCAACTGCATTGTCTCACTGAAGCAGGTACATCCGGCACTGAATCAGGTACATCCGGCGGCAAGAGCAATAAAAAGAAGATACTCATTGCGGTATCAGTTTTGGCAGCAATCTTTTCCTTGGTTTGTATGTTTGCTTCATGGAAGTTCTATGAGAAAACAACACTAAGTGATTCAAGTTTGAGTCATATCTTTCAGAACCATTTGTCTGGTTCTAAAGAATTTATAGAAGGGGAGACATGTCAAGCTCCAGAACTGCCATTGATTAAGTTTGAAAGCCTGGTTCTTGCCACGGACAATTTCTCTGATTCAAATAAGCTCGGACAAGGAGGCTTTGGTATAGTTTACAAGGTAAAAGATCGAACAACATGCCTGCAGATTTTAGTATGATTTTATTGTTTTTTAAGTATGCGTTTTCTTATTTCAGGGCATGCTTCCTGGAGGACAAGAGATTGCAATTAAAAGGCTTATGAAAGGATCCGGACAAGGATTAGTAGAGTTTAAAAATGAGGTCATTTTGATTGCTAAATTGCAGCATAAGAACTTAGTCAGGCTACTTGGTTACTGTATTCATGGAGAAGAGAAATTACTAGCTTATGAATACATGCCTAACAAAAGCTTGGACCTCTTCCTATTTGGTTAGTTCCAAATGTATTCTAATAGTCACTTCAACTTTAAGATCATATAATTTGAAGTTCTTCGTTATCTAAACAGATCTGGCGCAAAAGACTAAGCTCGATTGGGGGAAGAGATTCAACATAATCAAAGGAATTGCACGAGCACTTATGTATCTTCACGAAGATTCAAGGTTACGGATTATTCATCGCGACCTTAAGGTCAGTAACATTTTGCTCGATAAGGATATGAACCCCAAGATATCTGATTTTGGCATGGCGAGGATCTTTGGAGGAAACCAGAATGAAGCCAACACAAATAGAGTAGTTGGAACTTAGTAAGTATTATATGAAGGTAAATTAAGATAACTAAGTTTTAATGTAGCATGAATGGTGATGTCTTGTAGTGGATATATGTCACCGGAGTATGCAATGGAAGGACACTTTTCGGTGAAATCTGATGTTTACAGCTTCGGAGTATTACTTTTGGAGATTGTGAGTGGCATGCGGATTAGTAGCATTCATCTTGTTACGGGCGCCTCCAATCTCCTCGCTTATGTAAGTTAACACTTAAATTTAAGATACTACAAGTTCGATCATTTCACATTCACGAACTTAGAATGTTTCAGGCATGGCAACTGTGGAATGAAGGCAACACAACGGGCTTCTTAGATCCTTTGATCGTACACTCATATTGTCTAACTGAAGCATTAAGGAGCATCCATGTGGGTCTGCTATGCGTGCAGGATGACCCGAGTGATCGACCAGCCATGTCATCGGTTGTTTTTATGCTGGAAAATGAATCTACAATTTCTTGTGAACCTAAAGAGCCAATATTTTCTACCAAAAGAATCATTAGTCTTGACAAAAATGATCCATCAACTGAAAACTTGGAGATTTGCAGTAGTATGACCATCACAACTTTAGAAGGCCGCTAGAGTGCTAACTCAGTGTCGTCGTCAAACTGTGTTCGTCACAGATATTTGAAGTCAGCTATATGGATTTTAACTTTGATGTTCCTTTTCAAATTCCAGTAGTAGAGACTGCTCATTTCTTTTGTTATGCAAGTACATAAACTATAATTGCTTATCTCTGATTTCAATTGTGTGTGGTAGAGATCAAATGTAATGTTGTTGCAGAGTTTCATTTGGATGTATAATCAAAGTTAATGTGATTTAGATGCAAAGATAATTTGTCACAATCTCTATGATATCATTTTAGCTTTAATCGTATGATTAACTAAGCAGGATAAAGTTGAAGCTCATACTAAAATAACGGACGTTACAGCTGTTCCAACTAAGCGTCTGTAACAGTAGATGATTATATCGGGCACTAGAGGGCAAATCCGGAATTCCGCATCAACCCGTTGCTTTTCTTCGCTGGCTGTGCTACTGTAAAGCCCGCTGCCTTCTCAGATTCAAATTTTCGTCTCAAACCCTAGCTCCGCGTCGTGTCCATGGCTTCTCGGATCCCCGGCAAGCCTCGTCTCCCGTCGAGGAGCCCATTGCATGTAAGTTCTTTGAGTCCTTGTTCTGTTTTCTGAGACTGTCGTTTGTTCCTCTCGGATCCGCTTTTGTTTCTCTCAGAGGAAGGAGAATCAGGATGAGCTGCCCCTCGACAAGCGCCGGAGGGTGGTCGGGAAGACAGTGACCCAATCGTCTAACGCCAGGGGGCGGCAGTTGCTCTCTTCCATCAACGCTGGCCCTGAGCCCACCGTGACCCGTGACCAAGCAGCCCCCGCCGAAGCCCCTGATGGAGCTGGGGTCGAGTTCTCGTCCAGGGAGGATGTGGAGAATCTCCTGGGGGAGAAGATGAAAGGGAAGAGCAAGAATGACTTTAAGGTGAATTGACATCTTTGTTCTTCATTTCATCTTTCTCAGAGGATTTTTAGTATTTTTCTCTGTGAATTTTCAGGGGAGATGCGAGCAGATGATCGAGTATATTAAGAAGCTCAGGATTTGCGTCAAATGGTACATGGACCTTGAAGATGGTTATTTGGCAGAACAGGAAAAGCAGCGACATTTGATGGATACTGAAGAGAAAAAGCACAATGAAATTGGTAATATTAGTACTCGTTCTCTTAGGTTGCGATTTTGTGATTAGTTGACATGTAGCTGTGGCTGAAATTATGATTGTGCAGAGGAAAACTTATACTCACTTTTTATTGAGTTCAACAATGTTTACTTCTCGAATTGTTTAGCAATCTAGTACCACAGTGGAGGTGGAAGAAGAGTGTGAAGAAAGGGGAAAATTTGGAGACGATACAGGAAAAGTAGAGTTTATGTCAGATTCTGATGATTTTTTTTTTTAAAAAAAAGTTTTGCTGCTTTTCTAAGGACAAAACCCAGTGAATCTGTATACTAATAGTAGCAACTTTACTACTTTCAAAAAATATCTCATATGGAGTTCTCACACAACCGTATGGCATTCCAACACAATGTTCACTACCCAAAGGAGAATTCTCTCTTGATGTTTAGTTTACATGCCTGTAATAATGGTTGTGGAAGTCCTTTTGAGATTGCTGTGATCATCATTCCCTGCTGGAGGAGGGAATTCAATAATGGAGAATGAGATTCTAGATACTCTTTTCTTGTATGATGTGCTAATGGTTGGTTATGCTATTTGTCAAGAAATTGTTGTAAAGCCTGATATCAAAGGTATAAGATGAGTTATGTATGACCTTCACATTATCTTTTTAGCATTGAAATAATAGCATTGCTGACAGTGTGTTTCTTAAGCCTTTTTTTTTTAACACAAATTTAGCCGACAAAGTCATGAATATGATGAGCAGTGGAATAGGCAGTGTCTGCATGTCAGAATTGTTGAAATCTGTTGCCATGTTGATTAGAGTTGGATGTTGGCAAAATGTAGGATTAATACGACACGTGTGGTGAGACACAAAAATTAAATAATCTCTTTGACAAAGGAGCAATTTGTAGGATGCATTGGTGAAAAATGTCATACACTATATGGCAGTGACAAAAGGATTTTTTACGTAGTGACTGATTTTACTGTACTGCAATACTAATGGAGGTATAAATGCAGAAACATTATGAGTTGACACTGAATTATCAACAGGTTGCAATGACCATTAAAAGCAAGGTAAATAGTTGAGATAGGAGATGACATAAACATAGTAAAAAGAGGATGATTAGAAGAAGATCACACCTGTAGATGGAGATAGCATGAACAAAGGACCCTAACAGAAGGTGAGGGGATGAAGTCATGAAAATAATAGAAAAGGGGGAGAAGAGGAAAATAAGAAGACAGGTAGAAGAGAAAGAGCTGTGCTAGAAAAGAATGAGGAGATGAAGGACGGACCTGATGGAAGTGAAAGGAAAGAGATGTTGAAGCAGGAAAGTGAAAGGGATAGAGAAAGATTAGAGCAGCAACAGTTTGGCCCTAGTACCTGCGACCATAGTAAAGGTAGAAGAAGAGTGTGTTGAGATAGAAAGGTAGGAAAAAAGGGGGGAGTTGAGAAAGAAAAATAACTCGAACATTCTATTTCTGTTGTCCAAAGTAAAAGTAGATAAAATTTTATCTACATATCCAAACTATCCAGAAATTAATGATAGTGATATAGCACGGTTAATATGTATGTATGTGTATCTATATATGACAATTGTGCTAATCACATGGTCATAGTTGCCGGACAAAATTCTCCAAATGTTATTTTATGTTTCATACTACTTATATTCTAACATGATCTTCATTTCTTAAACATCACCCTCCATTTCCTTTTTTGCCTGAAATAAACCGTTCTGGATTCAGCCATATTCCTCAGATTGAGGTGATATTTCATCAAGCTTGTGTAAGTTTTCAGTTAGTTTCTGTTTGGATTTTGCCTGTAGAGGCCCAGTTGAGAGCAAAGATCGATGAAATGGAGGCCCACATTAAGGAGTTAAAGGTGGAGTATATATCTTTGCTGGAGAAATTTGAAAGAGAAGAGACTGAGAAGCAGGTAGGAGTCTTCGTGCATATGTATTTTGTATTGCTCAGTTCATGTTTATCTGATTATGACTTTCCAAACAATGAAGGCTGCAATAAAATCTTATGAGGATGAAAGAGACACACGAATTGCTGTGGAACGTGCCCGCATTGCTCTATCTGGGGACCTTGAAAGAGTCAACCAAGAGCTACAACGACTCAATGATCAGGTACCTAATTTACTGTAGAAAGTGTCTGCATTGTTCTATATAACCAATTAATTGTCACCATGCCAGTTAAAGATTGTCCAAGAAAACAATAGGAGATTGCAGGAGTACAATACTAGTTTGCAGCAGTATAATAGCAATCTTCAGGCTGATGCAAAGGAAAACGGTGAGACCATCTCAAAGTTGCAGAAAGAGAAGACTGCAATTGTTGAAAACTTAACCAGTCTAAGGGATCACATAAGTTCGCTTAAAAGTCAGTTGGACTCTTCGAGGGTGAGTGTTATTCCTTCTGTATCCCAATCTATCTTTGGTTTTTTTTTTGCTTGTGTTTAGTAGTTAAAACAACCACCTTAACCACCTTAAAGGGATTAGGAAAAATGTTGATATTTAGAAGAAGAAAGTAGATAGAATAGAACTTGTTCGAAACAAAGTAAAACATTCATATTAATCAGATCAGAATAGTTAGTTATGATGTTAAGTTACAAAATCTGGCCATTTAACAATGACTAGTTTAAGTGGAATTTGATATGTGAATGATGCAAATTGGTCTACTTGAATCCTAGCTAAATTATTGAAGTAAAACAGTATCATAGGAAAAGTAGACTTAAAAATGGAAAAAAAAACATAATCTAGCTTTCGATATTCTCTATTTCCTAGTGAACGAGAAAAACTTTTGCTAGCTATCAGCTATTTGAACAGAAAAAAAGATTTTGAAATAGGAAAAATGTGCTCACAAGTTTTTACTTAATATGTGAGATATATACCTGATCAATGGTATGTTATTGTGATAATATCAATAAGGATATTATGTTTTTATGATAATATTGCCGTCAGAACCTATCCGTGTGAGATGTGTCAGTGTTTCTTTTATGATATCTTATCTTTTACTTTTATTATATATATGATATAATGATATCTCACCACTTAAACATAATTTGGTTATTGTGCCAGTCTTCTCAGCAAGAGCTTACTAAACAGAAGGAAGAGTTAAATAAAGAACTAAATTGTCTTAGGACTGATCTTCAACAAGTAAGGGATGATCGAGATCATGCATTAGCACAAGTGCAGAGCTTATCACTTGACGTTGTTAATTTTAAAGAAATAACTGGAAAATCATCCAAAGATTTGGATATGATTACTATGAAGTCAGATGCTCTCGAGGTTTGTTTGACTACTATCTTTATTCAATATTATTGCTACTTGTACAAAATACATTCTCGTTCTTGATGTCATTAGGAAACCTGCACTTCCCAAAGAGAGCAAATCCAGTTATTGCAACATCGACTTGCTGCTTCAAATGAGAAACTAAAGGTTGTACTTTTTACTTAGTTAAATGTTGTAATTGATGCATGTTTGTTTGCCAGAATTCAAATTCATGAGCAATAAATTTGTTCTTTTCTACCGCATAAAGTCCCCATTCATTTGAACTTCACCCTTTTATTACTTATGTAGCAAGCCGATTTGACCACCATTGCAACTATGTCTGAATATGAAGGACAAAAGAGAATTATAAACGATTTGCAAAATCGTTTGGCTGATGCTGAGTTTCAAATTTTGGAAGGAGAGAAGTTGCGAAAAAAGCTGCATAATACCATATTGGTAATTTTGTTTTATTATGTTGTGTTTTTAAAGCATAGTCTATACCAATACTATGGTTCTTGCAGGAACTTAAGGGAAACATTCGAGTCTTCTGCCGGGTTCGCCCTATTATACCCGATAGTGATTCTAATGGTATGGATGGGGCAGCAATTTCTTATCCTACCTGCGTGGAATCTGTTGGCCGGGGCATTGATTTGATGCATAATAGTATGAAACATTTTTTGCACAAGCTTGTTTAGTTGTCATTCTTTGTTTTTATACCCTTCATGTGCCACATCAAGTGCTGACTATATAAATTGTTAGCTCAAAAACACTGCTTCACTTTTGACAAAGTATTCAATCATGAAGATTCACAAGAAGATGTATTTGTTGAAATCTCACAGTTGGTGCAGAGCGCATTGGATGGGTACAAGGTAGTGTAACTATTTATTTTATTTTGTTTACTTTGGAGTGGTCCAATGGGAAGGCTCTTTGTTTATCGCACAATGTCAAATCAGATGTTATTTTATATCTTCAGTATCTTCTAATGTCTACTTTCATTAACACATATTTTGATTTTGGCACTTGTTTTTTTTAATATATCCTTAATCGATCAGACAGATGGGCCAAATGCAGTTCTTCTTGCTAGTTAAATGTTTTACTGAAGTAAAATAATTGTTGTTACTGTTATATTTCAATTAGCTTCTCATCTTAGGAATATTTAACCACAGGTGTGCATTTTTGCTTATGGGCAAACTGGTTCGGGTAAAACCTACACTATGATGGGAAAACTAGAAAATTTAGAACAGAAAGGTCTCATACCCCGTTCATTGGAGCAGATTTTTGAAACTAGTCAATCACTTCAATGCCAGGGTTGGAAGTTCAAGATGCAGGTATCATACTGCCCGTTACTCCCTATTAACACTTGCTTTACTGGTGGCTTTCTTTTTCCTTGTTGATCATGTGCTTTTGCAGGCATCTATGTTGGAGATTTATAATGAGACAATTCGAGATTTGTTGTCACCAAGCCGTTCAAACAGCTTGGAGGGTAAACAATACTCAATTAAGCATGATTCTGCTGGCAATACGACAGTATCTGACCTTACCGTTGTAGATGTTTGTAGTATCAGGGAGGTTTCTTACCTCCTACACCAGGCTGCACAGAGCAGGTAGGTGATAGTTTTCCACTGTTTTCACTTCTTACTATCTTGGTAGTAGTTAATAAACTCTCTTAGCCTAAATGTTTATTTGACGTTGATGAGTTTATTCCAATCTATTATCCTTTATATGGTACATTTTGTTCACTGAATAAAATTGGAGTAAACTATATAAGGATTAGAATTGGAATAGTTATTTCTTTGTTTGGTTCATGAATGGCATAGAAGATGCATTTGACCTGGTTGGTAAGAATGTTGAATAATAAACAATGGTTGGGGAATTAAATATCGACCATTCCATGCAAATTGGCATTCTTGTTAATTTTTGCAAATTGAAACTGAACATAGTAATACCTGTGTCATGGGAATTAAGGTTTCGAGTAGCAATTTCTATGAGCCAAATACAATTTTATTGTGTTTTTGCACCCACATTGGGTGAAGACAGGTTTTGAATGCAAAACCTTGGCACACTCATAATACCAGGGGCAACAACATCCAATGCCCTTACCAAACTGGCTAGTTGACACTCTCAAATGCAATATTAGAGTTAACCTACAACTTTTGCACACTGTTAATTTTCCAATAATTACTTTTTAAGGAACTTTTATAGTCATCATTTAACGGAATCTCTTAGTATCCACATTCCACTGGTTGAACTCAGTTCTATACTTTTAAGTTCATACTAAAATGTCTGTGCAGGTCTGTGGGAAGGACACACATGAATGAAGAATCCTCAAGAAGTCATTTTGTGTTCACCTTGAGGATATTTGGTGCCAATGAGGTATTAACCTGTCGTTATTAATCTGTTAAACGTTTTTTTTCTCCGACATAAAACTGTGATTTGCTTCCAGAGCACAGAACAGCAGGTTGAAGTTGTACTCAACCTGATAGATCTTGCCGGAAGTGAGCGCCTAGCAAGAAGTGGTGCGACAGGAGAGCGTCTCAAAGAGACGCAGGTGAAGAATAAATTTGTTCAAATTTCAAACTTGGCAAAATATTTACTGCTTCACTTTTTATAATGCAGGCAATCAACAAGAGTTTGTCGGCCTTGAGTGATGTAATTTTTGCGCTTGGAAAGAAAGAAGAGCACATACCCTTCAGAAATTCTAAGCTAACCTATCTATTGCAGGTATACAAACTGCATGTTTGCAAATGTTCTAAAGCCTGCTCGTTTTAATTCTCAAAATGTCTTAATTAGAACTTAATTTTAGATTTGCAAGTGCTTTGTCTAATTTCTCGTGATGTACTTTAGCACTTACTCTTGGATTTGCTACTACTTTGTGTTTTATTTCTTGAGATGTTTTGTGAAGAACTCAATCTTTACAGTTTCAAGTGCTTGGTATATAATTTCATTTTGTGTAACAGCCTTGCTTAGGTGGAGATTCTAAAACATTAATGTTCGTCAACATCTCCCCAGAAGCATCTTCATCTGGGGAATCAATTAGTTCACTTCGGTTTGCCTCAAGGGTCAACTCCTGCGAGATCGGAGTTCCTCGACGACACACTCAGATGTGACAACCTTCAGATTTGCGGCTGAGTTATGGTTGAGAGTCGACCTTGCCACAGTTAACCAACTCTTCGTTATCATAATTCACAGTCAGAATTGTAACATGTCCTCTGTAATATTACACAAATCACTAGCAATCGATCGTTTGTGGTGGGCTTGCTTGCTTTGAATTAAGTTTGAGCTCGTATGCTGATTTGAGTGTGCCTTGAGGTGTACCTTGAGTTCATTTCATAGTTCTGTATCTTCCAGATATTGTTATTCTACATAATTGAAATTTGTGATCTACAAGGTGATTTAGAATGAATTCTTGTAGATTGAGGAATGGGTACAGCTTTCTATCTTGTTTAGTTAATAAGATTTATCTCTGCTTCTTTATCGTAATTAAGCTTCTCATGTTAAATTCATTTTAATTTATTAATTGTATAATTTTTCATTGTGAGGATAAAATTATTAATTATACTATTGCTGTCGATGATATATTTACTTCTGTAGATTTTGTGCTAGTAATTGTAAATTCCTGTGAACCTGAAACTCGAGTTATATTTTTAGATTTAGATTTGATTTAGATTTGATTTAATTTGATTTGATTTTGTTCGAATAAAAGAAATTAAAATGGGCTCGATATTTAAAAATATAAATCTAAATGTATGTGATTATTGGTTCAAGTAAAATAATAGTTGCAATTT